>BOPP01000197.1:1386928-1407060 GCA_017312745.1 Gryllus bimaculatus
GGTTGGCATCTCGCGTATGACGGCGGTTTTTTGGGGTGGATTGATTGGTGTTTCCGTGCGCGTCAAATTCTATAATCATTCGTCCCGTAAGTGTAGAGCACATTCTATCGCGGGAGTTCGGATCGGATCACTGCTCCGACCTACACGTTGGCTTGCGGGGTTTTTCCAACCTGGTATCTCCCATCAGCGGAGCAACACCCCGTTTGGGACAAGCGACAAACTCGCGACTGATCTCGCATCTGTGATGGTGTGGTGCATTAAAATGTAAGGGTGTGCAAAGAAGAATAGATAGGTCAAGGCAGAGGAAAGAAATATCGTGCGCAGTCCGTGACCCTTCGATGAGGGAAACACACTGCCATTCACTTGGTTTGATCGGAAAACCACGGAAAACTATCCACCACAGCTGACGGTCGCTGGAATTCTCCTCCATACAGCGGCTGAATGCGATCTAGCTCTGTAATCCGAGAAGAAAATCCTGCCACCGCCGGGACCCAAACCCAGCACCTCCAGGTGACAGGCAGGCACTCACGTGATGCCCACAGCTACCTACACCCATGTAAAGTGTCGGTGTTTTCACTGTGAGGTTGTCTTTTCAAACTATCCCATATGTAATCATTCGTCTATCATCATTCACACTGTGAACCGATACTGATCATAAGAGTCAAAATAAACATACCCACAAATCGTAACATAATTATCACCTGCAATACGGTTCATCTAGTGGAGGCAATGTCAAAATTAAAATGATACAATGCAATGTCTAAATCAACAATATCTATTATAATGCGTCCCTCACCACCATTCACTCCCCCAAGATCACATTTACCACAACCAATCCAGTGGAAGGTAGTGATCAACCACAAGTGTTTGTCTGCCCAGTGGCAAACCTTACTACCTCCTTCCTTGCTTATGCTGGACGACGTACTCGCCATATTTTATAAGTATAAAACGCAGCATAATGGCTAAATACTCCAGAGTTTGGCATTCATCAAGACCCCAGTTTCCCGAACGTTCGTGTTATAAATCACGAGGTAAATCTTCGAATTGCAGTTAAAAAGTTACATTTTGAAACGAAACTGAACTGAACTTCTGATTATTGAAAAGCACTAGACTGCAGGAATAATGTGTTAATAGTAATGTGTGGTGCAAGAGATGAATATTACTTTTTATTCCTTTTAAGCTTTTAGCTGACAATGGTAATTGTCACTATATAAGAAAAACTAATTACCACCTGCATTTTTTCACACTTTTCACATGCATTTTAAAACTATACAAAAGTCAAGAACTTTAAATGAAATGTCTAAATATTTCACGTTATTACCGAAATTGAACACACTTATTATTGGTTTTATAAGGCTTGACCAAGATAAGAAAAGCAAATTGACATATTTAGATATAGGTACGTCGTTTTTAGCTTTTAAAATAAATATTTTTACAAAATATATGATAATATACGAATTCACGATCATTTACATAGTGGAAATATGTAAAGATATCTTATGACAAGTGCCATATGGAAACACTTGCGGCACAATTATACATAGAAAGACGCGCAAACCAAACTTCTACCTTGAGTTTTCAATCTCTCCCTTTTAAAGCACATTACGAATATTACAACTTGTAGTGAACGTTTGGAAACTGCGAGGTTATTCAAGGAAATTAGTACCGCGATTATGGTTACAAAGCTTATTTTAATGGTAATGAAAATAAACCGAAATATTTTTAATGAATTAGATTCAAAATTATGTCAATTGCGCCAAAGATACCTACTGTAACTAATAATAAATCCACACGAAATTCGCAAAAATCACCATTAGAACAGTTAATGTACGTGGTTGCAAATTATACTCAACTATACTTCCATATATTTAGAACTGCACTTGACGGAAATCAGCTGATAGGATGTCATCGAATCAAGAGATTACACGTTACAACAGTGCCGTCACTATGGTGACGTTCAACCTCCCGATGGGATGATACCGCAACAGCTGATTTATGTCAAGTGCAGCTCTAAGTAAATCCAAGTATAGCAATATATTTTTAAAATCTGACCTACTGCGAAAGAAGAGTCAATATTACAGTTCATTTACCCCTTATTTCAGAAAATGAGGTCATTCCTTTCCTCAATTCAAGTTCACTTTCTCAAGGATACTGCGAGGTATACAAATATCGATTTTGTGTACGGCGACAAAATTAGATTTTTATACATGAGTGTTGGTAGCAAATACGTAATCTAATATTACTAAAATTTTATTATCGTTATTGCTGTTAATGATCACATTAGAAAGAACTACAATATGGAGATCTGTACTCAGTATTTTAAATAATACGTTTTTTACATAATATTGAATTGAAACATGCAAATGTTAATTTAATTTTATTCTTTCGGTAATGTTAAACGTTACCGACAAATCTTGTAATCACAAAAATTTTAAAAAATATTACAATTTTACAAAAAATATTTGGCTTCAATAGTCTCTATTGCAGATGTTTCTCATTTAATATTTTTTTCGAAAAACCGCGTAAAACTCCGCAGAAGAGGCTTTACGAACGTAATTGTTCCGATTAGATACAAAACATTTACAAACGACTCCTAATACGTAAGGTTCCGATTTTTTTAGCATAATCTGTCCAGCTGCGAAGAACATGCTTTTCGAAGAATAAAATCTTAATTATTTCAATACCTGTATCCACTAGCAATAAATATAATATTGTTTATTATTTTAAGATACCTAATAAGACGTAAAACCAACGAACTATCACGACCACTTCAACAGTGCATGTTTATTATGCAACTCGAAGGGTACACGACCAAAATTCCCGATTTCCAAGAGAGAGCCCCTATGCCAGTCGGGCCAATTTGTTAATCTACCACTTAACAAACTCGCTTTTGAAAAACAAACACTCTTTATCTGAACATAAGATTTAGAAAAGACAGTGATAATTGTTAATATTGATATGTACCCTTTAGGATAATCGGACAAAGTAACATTTGACTTGTAGGAACGCAACATAGACTTAATTCTATTATTTGCAAGAGGTAAAGTGATAGAGATTCGTCGATCACTTCAACGCCCGACGACTTGTTATAATCCGGAAACATACCTCCGTACACATCGCTCGCGCTCCGGTGGGCATACTGAGCCTCAGCCGTAAGATCTCGCCACAAGCGAGCTGCTGCTGCTGCTGCTGCTGTCGCGCGCTCCGGTGCTCTGACCGACTCGCAGCGCCCGACTCGCTTTCCGGTGATCGGAAGCAGAAGGCGAAAGGGCAGTTTAAAGGGGAGCGCGGAGCGAAAGTTTGCGCACCTCTTCAAACCGCCGCTCGACTTTGGTTGTAGCTATTCTGAATTGAACCTTGTTGTGGAAGTTCTTTCTAAGCACTTTTAATCACTCATCCCCATACTCAAAATAGTCTGCGTTTGAGATTTTGGGCTTGGACCTTGCGTTAGAGATACCAGGAGAAACAAAATGTTCAAAATTTCTTGCTTAATTCAGATTCCGATAAACTCAGTAGCTTGGATATTTAGAGATGCTGATCTACTATACGTAGGGGATTTCAGCTATTGATTTAAAGTATTACACAAGAACTGATCCATTTATTTACAATAACCGAATGTAAATAATAATACCGACTGATTCACCTAAAAGAACATATTATTCTCTCAAAATTCACCACCATAAACCAAAAATTTCATGCAAGAGTGTAACCTTTCAAACTACAGAAAGTAACTTGTTTATTCATAGATGGGTTTATAGACCGTAAAGGAAGCTCGTTTGAAGTTTCTAAAGACAAATGAGAGACATTTTCTGCAAACCTTTGAACTCATGACTCGTGCGTTGACCGTGTTTCCGTGTCGAGTCAGTAAGAGGTTAATATGGTGATTATGATGAAAACGGTGAAAGAAAAATAATACCGACGTTTACATCATGAACCTTGAAAACTAATCGAATCCTGCGTGAGAAGCCTGAGAGATTGTTTTGAAGACATGACTCGCCGAGTATATTTAATTTAAACAAAGCCCAAATTAATATTTTTTTCGTATTACTGAGCAGATATATCTACAAAATGCAACCAAACAGAAGAAACAACTCTTAATGGCCGATGGCCGTCAAGGGTTTTAACAGTCTGCCGTCTGTTAAGAAGAAACGAAACAAATGATTACAGCTAAAAATGGGACATAAGTACCCTTATTCCAAGATATAGACTTGATCTAATAAGAAGATGGTATTACGCCAATAAACGACACGACTGATACCACTAATAACGGACTTGGTTCGTTACTTGCTCTATATCGGCAAATCGGCGTTAATCACTATAAATGACAAAATCACAGGACCGTTTATAAACAATTTTAAACAAAATATTAAGAAATTTCAAATATTTAACATGTGTAATCAACAAGAATTTTATAATAATTTATTTAAAATGTGTGTACTTCTCACATTGAATAAAGAATAAAACTTCTGTAAAGCATTATTCCAGTAACTTGTCCAGCTGATGCTCTAATAACATGCTCAGTTTAATGCTCGAATGCATGAATCTACCCCTGCATCAAATTATGCATGGACTAGCAGATATTTGAGACTCGATATGCTAAGATCGGTTTCTAAAGTTTTTAAAGTTACATATAATCATTATTAATCTTGCAACGTATGTTGTTTACAGTGTGGAAAGCAAAAAAGAAAGTTTTTCAATTCTATTTCCACTCAGCAGCGACGATCAGTTTAAGTTTCAAATAACATTTATATTTTATTGTATTTTATTGTAGGATTTCTTTAAAAAATTAAAAATCACAGGACCCCCTCCCTCGTTGGAAATGCATAGGGTTAATGTGAAAAATACTTATAGTCCGCATCATTATATAAACAGCTTCTTTTCCTTTATGTGCATACATTTTCTTTTATGATTCTCTGTATACTCGGGATGATGTAATGTAGGGCCGAAAGGTAGCTACACGCAAAGCGAAGTGTGCATTTATTATGATTCGATTCCCGAGCATTTGATTCCGTCCCTTTGTCACAATCACATTCCATTACGCATTAGAGATGTGTTACATTTATTTACGAGTATAAATATTTAAATGCTTCATTGATTTCATACGAACATATTTGCATGTAATAAAAATGTTAATACGCAAAGAGCAATAGGTTTCAATAAAATCGTGATATCGCATGCTTTTAACGAAAAGTTGCATTTTGTTACTGAATGCTTCATTTGTTTTCTATTTCTTTCAAAATGTTTATAATTAAATTATTTGAAAATTGATAATATTCAGCTTACTTTTTTTTCTGAAACTGTGATGGACATCTAACATTGACCGAACATAGTTTCCTACTAAGCAATTTTTAATTTTTTTCGGTATACTGAATTAGGATTATTTTCTTGTGTGATCTTCAATATTTATTTTTGTTTGACTTTCATTTCTTTGATATCATTTTAAATTATTTTGAAAAACTTTAGAAATAAAATTGAGTTCATTTCTAAAATATATTTTTGGGATACTTTTCGAGAAAATATTCTGAGACACTCATATACGGGAAAATAAACCTAAGAGTGCAAATTGAAAGATAATTTATTTTATTATATTGATATCAAAATGTAATGATAAATAACTTCTTTAAAGTTACTACCACGGTTAAGAAATGTGTAAGTCAATTGTTCCTCACTTGAGAAGGTAAAGAGAGTCAATTTGTAGAGATTTCGAGAAGCACAATAATCTCCAAAAGAAGGGAATACTTTTCATATTGTTATGAACGATACCCATATTTTCATTGAACATACTCCATTGTCGCAAAATGTGGTCTCAAAAATTGGAATTGAAATGAATGATTTGAATTCTTAAATGGACATTATTTGAACTTCACAATTCCTGTGAAATTTACAAACACATTGCTCACGCAAGGAGTGCTTTTTCACAATTCAACAAATTGAACACACTGTCGAGATATTGAGGAAGATACAAGGCCTTTTTTCGAGGGATATCATTTTGTTCACGAAAGTTCCAAAATGTGTACAGATACGAGGCTCAGTTCCAAAAAAATATTTGAGTTATATACTCTTCTTCCTCCGAGAACTTTTGCTTTGGAAGTAGGGTTTCCTTCTGAACTTCTATTGGATCGCTTCCTTTGTAACGAATTACCAGTTTGTGCACCCAAACTGAATTTGCAAACCTTGAGGATTTCCAGTCACGTGTGACCATTGTGTACTTGATAAAATAAAACTGATTCTAAGCAGCGGTGCTTTCACAACTATTTGCTGGTAATGTAGTTTTTTTATTGCGTTGATCAGAATGTCTTTCCAATAATTCATGGATTCAGGAGAGAGGACTTCGAAAAAATATAAGCAAAGTTATGAAATTTAGTAAAAGGTTTTAGAGTACCTACTTCCTGAAGAGTCGCAAAAGCCGTAAGACGTTTAATAAAATATAATATTTCTGTGTTTTTTGGGCTTTTTTCTAGACCTATAAAAAGGGGCGAATAAAATTCAACTACAGATGTATTTGACTTCCGGAGGAACTCTTGATGTTGAAAAAAGTATGAGCAATGATTTCTCTTTCGCCAGTAGTATGACTACAAGTTACCCTATCTCCTATTAATTATTCTCTTTTGCTTCTTTATTCATTTTCTTCTCTCCTTTTTTCTTGTTTTTTATTACAATTTTCCTTTTTTAATCAATTCTTTAAAACAATAAAAGTTTGTACGTTAAAATATTTTGTAGTACCCGTGAAACTCCACAGTTTTAGAAGCGATTGTTTTAAATTTTATAGCTCATCCGATCCTAGGAAAAATGAATCAGCATGATATAACGCAATTCTAACGGTGATCCAATGTACACTAGTAAAGATACGTAATATACTTTTACAGTTTCAAGCTCATGAACACCAAAAACACGAAAAATGACCCTGTATTTAATTTTATTACAAGGAAAATAAATCTTTTAACAACTGTATGTACAGTGTTATATACAGTTGCAGATCGTTTCTCGTATTTTGATCATTTTTTGTCTTCCCAATTAGCAATTCTTAGTTCTCTCTCCTACACCTTCACGTGTAGTCTCTCAATTTCAACCTCCTCCGACTTCAACTTCTTTTTTCCAAGGAAGTTGCGAGTTCATGTACCTCAATATTTTCTCATTCATTAAAAGTAGGTGACCGAACTATATCTATTCTTTTGTAACTACAATTTCTCAGATCTTCAACTACTCATTTTTCCAAATGTCCTTATTCTTCTCTTTATACCGGCAGTTTAACGTTTCCTAATTAAAAAACTTGCTTCATTAAAATGGGAGGGAGATAGTTGTACTTTGATGTTGGTGCACCCTTTAATTATTTTTTTAACTCTTTAACTCACTTTCTTTAACCAAAAGTTTGACAAGTTTAACCATTGCAGAATCGAAAAAGCTCACATCTTTAGGTTCAAGGAGAGAAGGTAAAATATTATGTGATCTATTGCGCAGGTCCATTCTAAATGTATGTTCAAAATTAATTTTTAATTGCAATTGCTTTTTACTTTCTTGTAAGTTATGAAATGCTTCTGAATATCGATGACGAGATTTTAAAGAAAATACACGTTTTGTCGGCCATATTTAAATTTTCACATCATAGCAAGAACAATTTCCCAATGAGCGTTATTGCAATTACAAATTATGTGCATTTAATATAAGAACTATGGTTTAAAAAATAATGTGAAAATATGTAATGTTAACATTTAGTGCAATTACATTTTATACGTTTTCTGGAACGCCTTGAAATCCTTCCCATTTTTGTCCCTAGCGCTCGACACCGGTGCTCTCCTTTCGCCCACTCCTCAACGCGCACCTGGGGCAGGATCAGAGGCGCGGCGCGGCGTTTGAATGGGGCGTGCGACGCTTATTTTTTCTCAGCGCGATTCAGCGTCTCGTGCCGGCACCAGGGGTCCCGTAATCAGCTCCGATGCGATCCACAGTGGCTCGGAAAGGGGCCCAACGCGAGTCAACTGTTTAAAACGTCCTAATGTCGCACGCTCAGATAAAATGCTTACTGTGCGTATGTAACTGGCATTTTGGGTCGATTGTCCGACTCGGCCGCCTAGTTAACGGCCTTCCCCGTGCCTTAGCTTAGTTTAAATCACATGGGTGGAGGGTAAGAGAGACATGTGGCGAACATGACGCATTCCTTCACCGCCACCAGCCAACTCCTGAGTGATTCTTCGCCACACAGCTACAGAAACCGAGACGATTCTAAAGGAAAATTACATCTCTTCTTTTGTCTTGATAGGAACCACACCCCGGAAAGCTACATAGTTAAGCTTAATATTTCAAAAAAACTAATATAAAAAAGATAATTTTAGCAAGATAGTTTTGAAAACAAAACCATTCGTCTCCAAAGGCTCCAAGTTATAAACAACCTAAAACTTTAATATTTTCTAAAGGCAAGAAGTTTTATTGGGTGGAAATATTTAACTTATCTTTATTAAATGTAAAAACGTATGGCAAAATCTAACTGCATTACAGATATATACACCAGTCTCCACTCCACCTTCACTACGTACATAATAGAGCAGAAGCTTACAGTGACCTAACGATCTCGACTAAATTAATATCTAACATTCACAATTTTCAAAAGTTCCTTACATGGTATCTTTAGAACATATATGAAAATAAATGATAATGCGAAGTCATGAATGTGGCATGAATATTAAAATACACAAGGACTGAGCAAATATGTAAAGCTGATTGTCCAATTTTAGAGCAATGCAAATAAACGGGATAGACGACGGTTTCGTTTGTGCGCAAGTCTCAGCCGCGCTCCGCCCACTGTGCGGCAGGCAACCCCGAGCGCTCCCGGCGGCGGATCCGGATGAGGCGCTGAAAAGCGGGGAATCCCCACGGTGGTCACGTGAGACGGCGCGCGTGCTCGCTCGCTCGCGGCAGGAACCTCTCGGAGACGCTGGTTTTACGAACACGCAGTGAAAGGAGTGGGGACCGCCCCTTCTCGGGTGGCACATTCTCAGGAGGAGATACGGTGTACTCACTATTAAGTCTGATCCCGAAGACGGAGTCTGACACCTTCAGAATCAAAATGTATGCGGTATTTTGATGTACAGATTTTTTCTGTTACTGTTGTATCATAGGTTCAATCCTTAGAATGGAATGGAAACCGTGCACTCGAGTTTTTTCGGTAATATATCTTCCCTTTCTTTCCATAATAACTTCATTATTCTTGTCTTCATTCTCGCTATCGTATTCATTACATCATCGCTCAAGGGCCTCAACAACCTCTGCAGTTGAAGGGCCCTCCCTTAAGTAAATAAATACATAAAGAAAGCAAGAAACAAAAGGAAAAAAGAAACAAAGAAAATAAAGAAATCAATCAAAAACATTCTGCGAATTATTGTGTGGATGTCTGGGCCCATTTCAAAGTGCTCAGTAGCACCAAGAATTAACCTGACACGCACAAGATGCCCGCTGCCAGCTACATGCGCGTTTCCTTCAATCTGCCCCCGCCTGTGCTCTCGCCATGGCCCCGCCGTGTCCTCGGTTGCCCAGAACGCGCGTCACGGGCTGCTTATCGCGGCGCGTAAGCTGAAATGACGGAGGGGCGGGTTCTGCCTTAGATCGTTTGCAGTCATTGGAGGCGATAGCGGGCGGGCCTACAGCTGAACACCATTTACCTCCGCACTGTCCGAAATCTGCATCGCCGAAGAAGAGAACGAACGAGTTAAAGTGAATGTGCTCTAAGGAGGAAATTTGTGAACGGAAGCGTGTGAAGCAACTGAAGAAAGACGATGGAATATACATTGAAGAAACTGGTGTAAAGATTTGATACCACCATTAATTCACTAGAAATGCCCGTATCTAGGATATCAATCTTTAAAATGAATGCAAACAGCCTTTTCATCAAGTTAGTGCGCAGTAAGGAATTACAGAATGTATATTACGGGAGAAAGTGAAAGTACCAGGTTAGACAACAGGCGTCAAGATTTGCAAGAAAGGAGCAGACAGTGAAGTGGAAGTTATTTGTTTTGATGAAATTGAAAGCCCATTTAGGGTCAAAAAGTCTTATCTTCTTGACTACTTGAAAATACTCAGATCCCTTGATACCGGTATTTCAGGAATTTATGCGTTCATGTCATCTGATTTTTTCACCATAACTCGTACACGAAAATGTGCAACATCATATTCCCGGTAGGCTGAACATAAATTATAAATTCCCCTTCATCGACACACTTACGTCAAATAGTTGAAATACAATTTTCAAATACATTTCACTCAATTATTTCTAGGGGACGTCGAAGGGGAGGGAAAGCGGGAGGAAGAAAGACGGAAATTAGGAATGATCGAGGTAGGAAAAATTGGTATTGGAGAAAGGGAAGAGTAATGACGAATTATCACTTGTGGCGTTATCGGAACCACTTCTTTTCTCTTCGGGTGCAGCAAGCAACGCAACGTTTTTCTGTGCTCGTGCGTGCTCTTTTGTTACTTGCGGCTTGCACTTCGACGCAAACTTCAATATGCGGGTCTCTGCCAGGTCCTCCCTCCACGTTCGCTTTTCCATCCGACATATCCCCCACTGCCTTGCCCTCCCCCGCACACACGCGCCACAATGCCCGCGCCTGGCCCCGCGATCTCCCTCCGCCTCCGTCGTTTGCGGAACCTCATTCTTTCACCCTTCTGCACCCGAATGGCGCATATCCCGTTGCGACTGCGGTTCCTTCCCGCTGACCCGGCGTTGCGGATCGGCTCGGAGGCCCCGGTCCCCCACTCCTCCCCGCTCCTCCCGCCCCTTTCCATCCCCTCCCATCCCCCGCCCACTCGCTCTCCCACTCCGCTCCGCCCCACTCCACCCCCCGCCTGACCCATCCTGCTCCGCCCCCCCTCCACCCCGCTCCGCTCTGCTCTACCTCACCACGCCTGCTCCACCACAGCCACGCCCCGCCCCGCCCCGCTTGCACCCCCGTCAATCCCCGTCTGCCTCGCTCCGCCACGCCACGCCCTGCACGCTCCGCTCCAGTCCACCCCGTCCTTCCTCTGCCGAAGGGCGTGTTCCTGCCAATAGTCCGCGCTTCCCATCCCTTCACCTCATTACTTTTCCACTACAACGCCTGCCCATAGTACTGTCGTCCTGCGAACTACTGCACATTGTTTTCGCGGCCATCCCCGCTCCGCCCCTTACTACTTCTCACCATCCGGGCCAGCCCTCCGCGCTTCACCCCTCCCCTCCCCTCCCGCTGTGCCTGCCCGCCCATCCCCGTTCCGCCTCCCACCACGTCTCGCACCGGCTCCTGCTCTTGCCTCGTCACGGCTGGTACCTCCCCTTCCTGCGTTGCAACCAACCTCGATTTGCTCTGAGCCGCCTTTCTCGACCTGAAACCGCCCTACCCTCAGTCTTACTTTTCCCCATTCCATGTCTCCTTATCTTTCTCGGCCCGGCGTCTCTCCACCTCTCACCCCCTTACTTTTCTCCATATCGCCTTCCCACCACGTTCCCGCCACGGCCCATTCTCCTCTCCAAGTCTTTCCCTTCTCTGCCATGCGTCTAAGCGCACCTCCCGCTTCCCAACTTCAGCCTACTCTGTGGCGCCTCTCACTACTCGCACCCGTCTAACGTCTCAACGCCCCGCCCTTTCCCACGCTGCAGGGACGTGCCTTTCGCAAAACTACAATCCTTTCCTCATTTTCTGGATCTCTTCTTGGTTCATCTCGCCCCTCTTCAGCCGTCCCACCGCAGCTACCCGATCGCCTTCTCACTTCCACCCTTTCCGGTCAGCCACGTTCGCTTATCCCCGCACCGCTTCACAAGCCTTTCCCGCGTCCGTTGTGCTTCCGCTCGCTCATCCCTACTCGTATCCCAATCATTTTACTACTTCCTGCATTAGAGCACCGCGCTCTGTTTTTCACTTTCACTCACACCGCACCCAACATCGCCGTTAGTTACTCTTTCTCTATCCCTTACTCGCTTCCTCCTCCACCACGTATTCCATCCACCCTGTTTCAACACCAATCGCATTGTTCCTCCTTATGACCTAAACAATGTTCACTCCGTCTTACCCATCTTTCTCCTCACAACTATCTGAAACTTTCCATTCACCTTCTCCCATCAATACTTGCCTGCCTCGCTCTCTTCCACCTTCTGGTCCTCATTTGTGCGCTCTAACCCTCTACTAACTTCCAATAACCCTTCCTCATCCTTGACTCCAATAGTCCTACACCAATCTCCTTGTTCCACTCTCTCACACACTTCATTCTATTCCTTTAGTCCACTTCCACTTCCATTACCTCCTTTCCCACCCCATGTTCCAACAGTCCGTCCGTCATTCATCCGCCCCAACCCACGTCTCCAGTTCCACTCCCTTCACCCAACCCGTTCCGTTCTACACATCTTCAGCTCTCCTTACTTCCTCCATCATCTGCACTCAACCCCGCCTCCTCAACCCTTGCCCAGCTCGCCCGGCCCTCCTAGTGGCTTGTTTGCGCGCCGACGCCAGGGAATAAAATGCACCCTCAAAGCCCTGCCTCCCCCGCCGCGCGTGCGCGAGCCAAGAAGCGTTCGTTATAATTTCTCCGGAGAATTACCCGCAATATCCATTCCGTGCGGGTAGGCCGTCGCCGAGGCGGCCGGCGGCGACCCGCGTCTTCAGCGCCGGCCGCGCGGGGCGGGTCAGGCGCGCGCCGCGCCTCACGGTTTAATACGCGACTTCATAATAAGCGAATCATAATAACAATTCGGCTCTGGCACAAAGCGCGCTGCGATATTGCGAAACCCCCTATCCACCACCCCCCGCCCCGCCTTTTTATTTTCGTTGACAAAAAGACGCGAAGGACGGCAAGTGCTTTGGTGCACAAGGCGGCCCGGCGCTGGGGATGCAAAGCAGTTGACTGGACTTTAACATATGCTCCAAAGTACACTCATAAGTCTTCACGGTTATATGAGATCTGCGTCTGATGCTATTTAATTGTTACTGTTGACAAATTGACTGAAGATGGGAGAAATACAACAGACGTTCTAAAGCCTATTGCCAGTGATAAATTATATTTAATTATTTCAGTTACTATTAACTATGTAGTTTGATTATTTTAGTAGTGTTCGCGCAACTTTGCGTGCAATATGTGCAATTTTAAAAAATTACAAGAACAAGATTTTCTCAAAACGGCTCCAAATTTTTTCTTTAAACTTTTGTTAAAGATAGTTTTAAATGTACTCTAAGACATGACACAAACGCCTTATTGGTCTATTCTGTTTCTTCAAAAATTGCAAAAACGTAATTTTTTACTTGTCTCCCACGTCCATAATATATACATTAGCAGCAATTTCTGCATATTATATTCATGAGTATATGTGCTTCAAATAATGTCATAAGGTTTCTCGGAAACTCTACAATTTTCTGTGAAATCTAGCATAATACTCCGCCTTTTCAGAAACGCTTAAACGTCATTTTATCAAAAACGGCTACACTTTATTTTCTCAAACATTTCGAACGAATAGAGCTAATTTCACTCTTCAATATGACGTTTTTAAATCAGTATATTTTTTGCTTTTTCAAAAATTACACAAATTGAAATTTTTTGGAAGATCTCTCACGCCGTTGATATGCACATTTCCAGCAATTTGTAAACACTATTGTATTTGTAGGTTAAAGTACTTTAAATTACTTTATATGATGTATTAAACACGGCTCTAATTTTTCAAAGAAAATTGCCAATAAGGACAAGGTTTTACTATTATTTAATAATTTTAAAATTATATTTCTGTTCTACAATTAGGAAAACGAAAAATAAATAAAGTGTAAAAAAATGTATTTTGGTGACGTTAGATGGCAGCTGGCAAGAGTATGTGACTAGTAGTACGAGTAGTGAGCCGAGGCCAAAAGAAATAGAAAACTAATATGGAAAGTCGGTGTCATTCTGTAGCACCAATAGTTTTTTTTCACTTCCATCGCAATAATCATCACTGTTCACGCATTTTTAAGTTAGGAAAACCTGAAATGAATAATATCGTATCCGTTCACATTTCCTCGAAGACAAGTTAAAAGATCCCAGGCTTTTTTTCTAAAATTATACTTTTAACTTTTACTTGTTAGTACTCGTATTACCTAAACATTTATGACACAATAATAATAATAATAATAATAATAATAATAATAATAATAATAACTTTCAAGATTGCGACGGTCTTTGTAAATTCAGAGCTATATTTTACAATGTGACGTATAAATTACAGTAATTGTGTAGAGCTCCGAAAAGTGTGTCAATCAGATCAGAAATCAATAAATCAAACATAGTAATGATGTGTTACTTCCTTTACTTTCACATTTAAAGGCCCTAAGTTCCAGAATTCACCATCCGAGATTCATCCTTTCATCCCCGTAGTGCTAGCGAGTGAAGAAACTCGAATTCGGAGAACAACTGAGCCGATATATTGCGTAGAATGTGGATCCCTCCAAGAAGCCTATTGTGATCTCTTTTCCCGCACGGCTCGGCCGTTATTGCTTTCGGGGTCGCCAGAGATATGTCGCAAACCTCACAGAAGGATTTACAAATTGTTCCGGAACGCCTTTGGAATTGACTTGACTGAAAAGGATGGAGACCCTCAAAACAGGTCAACGAAGCTATTGAAAAGTGAGCGACGAGCTGCGGAGGTCGGCAACGTTTTGCCAGTCCCCCGATGGTCGTTTCTTTTTCCTTACTGTCTGCAAAAAACAATCGCGCTATAGTTATGTGATGGTTAAAAATAGTAAATTTTAATATCGATCATATAAGCGAGCTTTTAAACAATTCTGATTCAAAATTTGATATATTCTTTCTTGAAATCAAAACCAATTGTAAAGAAATTGAACATTAAATAAAAAAATGTATTCTCTATTTTCTATGATATTGTAAAATATACAAGACTTCAATATTTATTACTTTTTACAAATGTATAGTGGGCTTATTTGTGATTAGACATATTGTAGCATATCAAAACCAATGACGAGTTTGGTATAATTATATTACAACGCAAAACTGGAAGGGACTACTCTAAAACTGGCAATTTTCTGGTAAATGCAAATATAACAGTGGCCCAGGGACCCTTGCAGCATCATTAGCGATATGCTTCACTACACGTGAACTATCTATTGTGTTTAGGGGGAGTAACTTATTTATTTTCATTTTGGGGGTTCAGAAGCTGCTGCAACGGCTAACGTCATTGCGGTCCATGAGTGACAATTCCTTGAGTCCATCATAGGAATACATTTTAGGGGAATAATGATGAAGAAGATGGGAAAATGAGAGGCAAGAGAAAAAAATTATCAATCCGGAATTGTGACCTTCCAGACCCTTTGATTCATCTTTCTTTTGAGGATATTTGAATGATCAAGTATGCATGGAATCGACACAGAAGATACGTGAATCTTGTTCTAGAAAAATTAACGAAAGTTTTAAATGTCCCAAAAAGACACTCGTATGAGTATTAGACGGATGCGGCGTGGCATAAGCTTCAAGCCGATGGTGCGGATACACAAGACGGATCATACTTTTCCTATCGTCAGTTTGAATGGACACGTACTGTCTCCCTCAAATTTAAATCTATTGCTCTTCGAGATTTGTTTGTTTCACCTGAAAATTTAATTAGATCTTTAAAACAACAACATGGTCAGTTGCTTGAATATCTGTAAGTTTAAAAAAAAAACTCATGCATTATTGGTAGCAATGGGGTTGATTTGTGTTCTGTCTAATGAAGCTCCTTCTCACTCCTCGATTTTTGGTTTTGGTTCATGATGATTCAGCCGATCAGATTATTGGATCTGCTATCAGAATATTATCACTTCTAATGTTGATCCTGGTTGAAGCGGTTGAAGCGGAATTGTTTGTAGTGACTCGCCTCGAAAATTTATAGGAAATGTTCAATGCACGCGTGATATCTATGATAAATAGATAATATATTATTTATGATATTTATGATAAATATCATAAATAATACAACGCCGTCTTACTTCATGTATTTCACGATACATTGCAGTGCTTTCAATCTCCGTAGTTTGCCTCATTAAGAACGTAGGAAAAAAATGGAGAAGTGTGCGCATTGTGAAGAGGCATTGAGAAATCCCAGCTGGCGAGGAATGCCTGCTGAGAGAGATTTCTTCGCCTGCCGATAAAATGTCCGCACTATTTGATCCCCTTCCTGTAGGCAGAATGGCGAAGGGTGGGTTTATCACTGATTATGTCGCATGTACGGTGTACGGTGATAATGTCATATCGATTTTGCGGGAAGTTCAGGTTAAGTAGCACGTATGCACATCACCAGGTAGACGGCAAGAATTGACACACAATGGTGACTCATGAACTGACCCAACCGTAGTGGCTGGTTGCTCTAATAGTAAGTATTCCATTGATTACTCACACCCACATTCCCTACACTACCACTCAAGTATGAGGACCAGTCGGGAGATTATAGTTAGTCCCGTCTGGGGCGATGCCTACGCCGGTGGGAGGTGCCTGGTTGCAAAAACTCCCAGTAAGCCATAGTAGGTCGGCGCCGGATCTCGCCAGTCAACGACGGGAGACCACCACCACCACCACCTTCCACGATAACAAAACGCACTACACTTATGGGATTAATGTCTTTAGCAGTTGACGGACATGGTATCACCACTCAATCAATCAGTAAATCGAACTTCTTAACTTCAACCACCAACTAGTAACTCCCTCTTCTCACCCAAAGAAACTTACAAACAACGTCTGTCTGCTCCCTCCATTCTTGGTGGTGTGTGTGGAGTGCGGCGAGTCTTCAACACGCCAACCGCGTCCGCGGCGCCGCGCCAATCCGCGTCGCGGGCGGCCGTGCGAGCTGACGCGCTTCGTCGCCAGGCGGCGCCCGCGTCGCAAAGTGAGTTGCTCCGGAAGGACGCGAGAGGCGACTTGCAAATTGAGCCGCCCTGGGCGCCGGGGCTCGAATTAGGCCCTTCTCAGCACGAGGCGGCCGCGGACGGAAGGGGGCCGTGTTTTCGAAGCGAAGGACGAATGCGGCCAGGGTGATCACGCGGTGGAGTATCGGCGGTGTACATGAAAAGTGGCACATCGAAAAAATAGTTTTTTTTAAGTTGAGTGAAGGAATATATTTAAAAAAACTAATGGTTTTGCTAGCAGAAACTTCATAAAGATACGAGAGGAAAACACTTCAGCTTTAGCTTTGTAATATATCGTTCCACGCAGGAGAAAACCGATCTCCTGCAAAATTACAATTTTTCAGGCGCTTCAATTTTCTTAAGCACCGATGGATGGAAAAATAACAATAACTCAGGAGACGTTTTAGCAAGAGACGTGTAATTTGAAAAGACGATGTAGAAATTTGGGTATATGGCACACGTAAAGAAATGTCACGAAGTTTGAATTAAAAAGTGTTTGGAAAAAATAATTTAATATTTTACTTTAGAATCATAATTGAAAATTGTTGAGTAAAAAATGCAGATATATATTAACCAATATAACGGCAAAAAGAATAATTTTAATTTATGCGCTTAAAAATATAAATAATTAATACTAAATTGCCATCCTCGAATTTCATCACATTTAAATAAATAAACATTATTTCCTTCGTATTTGCGTTTTTGCAACACATTTTCCGGAATTTCTTCCTGCTATTCCTTGTATACGTAAGTACCGTTTTTCCCATTCGACGAATACTTGCCTTCTACTCATTTTTGAGACTTTCTCAACCTCTAGTTTCCTTACATTTTCAACGCTATAATAATTAATTCCATTTACCCAACTATTCATATTTACATCTTGACTTCAATGTTATAGATTATTCTAAGAATAAGCAAAGTTCATTCTTTAAAATCGAAATTGTATGAACATATTTCTTAGAACGTTTCCCTGGAATGCATTTCTTTCTGTATTATGACATCCTTTTAACGTCAAATTCATATCTTGTCTTATTTTTATGTACTCTTCATCCGGCCTACACTTCTATATTCAAATCTGCTAACTTCTTGTCCGCCTTAACATTCCGTGTACGCGCTGGTGGCCACATTCTCAGACTTCCCTCCCTCCCCCTCCCGTCCGCGCAGCGCGGCGCAGCGGAGGGCGAGGCCGGCGAGGTGGCGGTATCGACACAAATGGAATGCAAATTCGGTTTTGGTTGCGCGTCCCGCGAGGCTCTCGCATTCAGGCAGATTCTCCACGCGGCTGACGACGTCGTCGCGTCTCGCGAACGCCTGTCACGGGTTTTCGAAGACGGCGCCTCATTGGGGGATCCTGCGAAATCCTTACAGAGCCCGGGAGAAGAAATTACCGCTGAATAGAGCAATACCGGGACTGGGATTTATTCAGTTACACAGTAAACGAGATGCTATGTGTATTACAATTAATTCGATGGTGAGTAATACGAAAACGCATTCGTTATCGAAGTTGGATAACTCCGTAATCGGAGCTACTGGATCAATGGAAAATATTTTTCAACAAATTTTAATTCTCCACTATAATACCTTTAAGTCTAATTCAAATGTTTTATGGTCAGTAATTTTGGTTACAAAAACTCAGAATTTTGCGAATTTCCAATAAAACCGGAGACGACGATGACAGATCCGGGGTAGGAGGTGAAGGCGCGCAAACTGCCGGTAGGTACTACGGAACTTGAGATAATTCAAATATTTCAAGTTATCAATGAGAGGTCTGAATTAAGAAGAATCCATTATATAAGTGTATCCTAATTACGGCGACATATAAAATCGTTATTTGAAAATTATATCTAACTTCTACATTCAAAAACCCACAGAGTTCAATGAAAATGAAATTTGCGCCATTTTTATGCGTCCTTTACTCTATTCGAGAAAAAATTAAAAAACTATGTATTTAAAATAATTTGTTTAATAGTTTGCATTAAATTCAAACAAAAAATCGTTTAAATCAAAATATTGTTAGTGACCTTTTTGCAGATCTTTCTACAAAATATATTTCATTGAAATATGACATTAAAGAAAAAATCTCACACATCGCTACCGTACTTTTTAAATTATATTTTTAGTTTTCAAAAATTCAGAGTTGCCTGTAAATAGGTCCAACACACCTTTTTACCACTCTCTTATAAATATGTGGAGAATATTTAAAGACAAAATTGAATTTCCTTCCTAAAAGCAACACAAAAAACAGAAATTTCTCAAAAACGAAATTTTTTAACTGTAAATCAGTTGTACCAAATAACGTGTCTTCAAATAATAATCAGTTTACAGGATTTTTGTCGGGATAGTTAACACACGCATAGCATGTCGTGCGGTACGTGCAAAACACCAATGGGTGGGAAGCTCACACCAGCAAGATAAAGTACGTATTTAATCATTAATGCGTTGAAACTAATCGTGGCAAGAAATCGTTTAAAGACGAATGTACGAGTTAGAAAGGGTCTTAAAAATAAACATTCTAACCGCTAAAACAGTGCCTCCATGCCAATACAAAGGCAGAGGAAAGAAGCTAGGCCAGAATCCGTTGTTTACCCTCCCGCCCCATTTGTATGGGATGGCTTTTATTTCGCGCAGCGGCGAGAGCCCAACGAGGAGGCGCTCAGCTGTTGAAGCGGACTTCCGCGTAGTTGCGCGCGAAGCAGCGCCTGCGCAGCGAGTGACGTTGACAGCGCCCGCCCAGCCCCCGGCCAGCCCCCGACCGCGCCATCTCGCGCCCCTCCGCTGCCGGCCTATTCCCCTGAGCGTGTGCACCCTGTGTACACTACGTACGTCAACTCTGAAGAAACCATTTGAGTGACGATTGAGCAATGTGGCAACGAGAGGGAACGCAAGATCCCGCTTGTCTACCGCAAAACCCATATGAATCGGCGAGAATGGCAACAGGCGTGGCCACTACATCACTGTTACCCCGTGGTAATGAATATATTTATCATCATCATCACTATTATTACAATTATTATTATAATAAATATTATTATTATTACAATTATTTTATTATTATTATTATTATTATTATTATTATTATTATTATTATTATTATTAATTATTTTATAATTTTTGTTATTATTATATAGGCGGGCATTTCTGACCACGCTACACGTTCTCTTCCGAGCAATGTAATATTCCATCCCGGAGAGAGATTAACGTGTGTTATTATGGGGATCAGCTTTTTCGGCTGTATCCCTCGGTTGAAGAGAAGCTTGTTAGGCTTGA
>BOPP01000197.1:1407085-1421863 GCA_017312745.1 Gryllus bimaculatus
GATGGTGGGAGGTGATGGTGGCCTTTTTGAACCCTCCCAGCATTCGCCTGTATGACCGAAGGAAACCTCGAAAACCCTACCAAACCCTGCTACTACGCCTTACGGGCCCCTGCCTGGAGAAGTGAGGGTAGGGTAGAATGAGAAGTAGGGAAACGGGAGAACCCTGAGAAAACCTACGACGAGCACGCGCCGTGCACCACAAATTCGACGTGAATCGATGGGGGATTGAACCCCGGTAGCCAGGGATAGGAGGCGCGCAGCCGCCCGCTGGAGGGCACGTTTCAGGCGGGCGGGCGGGCGGCGGGCGGGCGGGCGGGCGGGGGCGGGGCGGGCGGCGGGGGCGAGTGGGCGGCTTTCCGCCGACGGCGCGCGAGAGGCGGCGCAGCGCCGCTTGCGAGACCGTAAGTGACAGCGTGACAGCGGCCGCGCGTCAGCCCCTTCCGCGCACTTTAGCCCAGCCCGCCGCTTCCCTGCCCCACAACGCCGCGCAATTGCACGGGCCTTGGCCCTTGTCCGCTCCACACAACACCGGCACGCGCCCCCATCCGCCGGCCCGTTTTCTTTCTGCTTCCTCCGGACCAAAACGCATTCCGCCAATTTGCCTTTTGTTCTGCCTTTTTCACCGTCCGGGACCAATCGCCCCACCTGCCCCGCCCTTTCTCTTTCCTGCACACTCCTCCCTAACTCCCCCGGCCCCAATATTCCTCTCTTCTCTCCTCGTACGGTCCGCACTCAGCGTAACTCCGCCCCACCCAACGCAGTTCTCCACCCTGCTCGTTCCATCAATTAATCCATCTGGCCCGGCCCTCCTAGCCGGCCCTTCCTTTCCTCTTCTGCCTTTTACCCGCCCGCCCCACCCTCTCCATTCTGCCTGCCCACACCATCAGTCCTTGCCCTACCTAGTCCGCCCTCCCACTGTTGGGCCCCGCCACTCCTCCCCTTTCGTTCGTACTCCGCGTTCCTGCCTAGGTTCTTCTCTGCGCCCTTGTTCTTCCTGCAATTCTCCACGCGACCCCGCCCTACGCTATCATGTCGCGCCCTCATCCGCCCTGCCCCACCACTCTGCCAGACCCCGTCCTTTCTCCGCACGCGGCCCGCCACCACCCACTCCCCGGCTCCTCCGCCCACAGCGTGTTCGCCCTCCGTTTCCTCTTACCGCCCCGCACCCCTCCTCCTCGCCCGGCCCCGCCCATCCCATTCCTTCAGTGCTGGGCGGAGCGGCGTGACGGCGCCCGGTCTCCCGCTCCACCTGCGCGCGCTTGCGCGCTTGTCTCGCCGGCGGCCTTATTGACTTGCGCTGCGGGGAGGGGGCGAAGGCGCAAGGCGACTCCCCAGCACGGGGTGCGGAGGACTGGCTTCGCGGCAGCGCTTGCGATTTTCTGCGATTCACACGAAGAAACGTTCCTGGGGAACCGACACACCAGACAATGATTAATATACGAGTACTATCGTTGGTGCGTAAGATATAACAACAATTATAAAATAGTCTTATAAAATATTGCAATGTATAATATTATTATATATAATACTATGAAAATGCCTACTTTACGGATAAATTATTTCTTTCTCAAACCTTCAAAATCAGAGGATTCCACAATAATTTCGCCATAACCATCGGAATAATGGTGATTTTGAATGTAAACGGTTTTATCCTAAGCGCAAGCCTTAATTTGACGATCAGACACGCTGTGTTTTACTGTATGTACCGCCTGACGTGTTTACGAAATTTACGAAACGATCTTTACGAAATTTTTACTAGTAAAAAATTATTTTCCAATAATATCCTTTCACTAAATATTATTTTTCTGAAAGTATGTTATAAGTTAACTAAACAAATGGTTCATTAGATCTCTTTCTTTGTAGACCACATGCCATTTGACTTTTAAACACTACGATTTTCAATTTCTCAGGCTTTCAATTTTTTCATTCCATTCAAAGAAACTGTATGATGATAAGCCGAATTATTACATAATTATAGTTTTTATATTCTCTTTATATTTGAGATTGCGAAGTTTGTCATCGTGTCAGTGAATTACTAGAGTCCATGCACAAGGAAATATGTTCACATCGAAAACCAAGAGAGCAAACTGACTCACATGTAGGTCTTAATCCACGCTTGTAATTATGGCAAAATATAATGCTCTGGGATTATTCCAAAATAGAAACCCGTAAAGGAAGTAGTTTAGCTGGTAGTGAATGCTGGTAACCAATATTTTAGCGCAGGTAGATCACGAATACCCCCTACTTTGATAAGTGATTCCGGACGCCGGCTAAGGTAATTTTCCGTAAGTGTAGTGCATGCTGCTATCACGGGAGGTGGCGTCGATCTTCCGCTGGCTGACGAGCGTCGACCTCCGTTGGCTTGCGTGGCTTCCTCCATCCAGGTATCTCTCACCAGCAGGGCAATGCCCCAGCCATGGCAGGCTCTAAGCTCCAACCGATCTCCCTGCATGTGTGGTAGTGTAGTGCACGTAAGTTTGAATAAGTAAGAGAAGGGGAGAGACTATAAAAGTGAATATGTAAGGGAAAAGGAAGGAAAAAATCGCGCGTGGTTCGTTTGTGAGGAACGGGCATTCGCCTGGTGATGATTCACTAGAGAACAACAGAAACCTACTAACCGGAGCAGCCGGCTTTTTGAATTCTCCAAACGGCTGCTGAATTCGACCTACTAGCTGTTATCCTGGCACGCGTGGGGAGCCGAACCCAGGACTTCCCGGTCGTCGGCCCGGCATTGCCATCTGTTGATGCCCTGGGCCCCCTTTGCCGGTCCCCTGTTCTTCGGCTTGTTCCTGCGCATCGCTTCCCCTGGGCCTCAGTCGCAGCGTCGAAACCGCTTCTCCGGGCGCGGCGCGCGGCCGCAGCCGCCCAGCCGCCGCCGACACAGGGCCGCGCCGCGCCGCACCGCGCCGCACAAAGTGCGGGATTGACAACTTAATTGGCCAGTCATAACCGCGGCGCTGCCCCTTTGTGGTTTTCCAAGACGCGGCTGCCGCGCGCCGCCCCGACTGTCGCCAGCGCGGCGCCCCTATCCCTCGGCCACCGCTCCGCTGGATCAGATTAGGGCGGCGGCGGCCTCCTTCGCCCGGCGCACCGCCTTCCTCTTCCGCTGCCCTGGCGCTCCGTCTTGGACAACTCGCCGCCTTTCTTTCCACAACTTATTAAACATATTATTATTATTATTATTATTATTATTATTATTATTATTATTATTATTTGCGTATCAGCCATTTATGATCCCGCAACACGTTCTCTTCCGACGACCAGTCATTTCTATCCTGGAGAGACTAATGTGTGTACTTATGGGTATCTGCTTTTAGGGTCGATCCCTTCGTAAGGCAAGGCGGTGAAGCCTTGAATTACGAATTATGAGGTGATAGGATGATGATGATGATGATGATGGGAGGTGATCGTGGCCTCTTTGAACCATCCCAACATTCGCCGTATGTCCGAGAGAAACCACGAAAACACGGGTCATAATGGCCGACCTCGGGATCGACCGCGGACCTCACGACAGCGAAGTCAGCGCGCTACTACTGAGCCACTTCGATCGTTTGATTATTATAATTATTATTATTATTATTATTATTATTATTATTATTATTATTATTATTATTATTATTATTATTATTATTATGTCATATACTATAACTAATGAAGTAAAGCGGAGTGCAGTGATCTTTAAGATAAAGAATACGTCAAACGGAAAATGAAGACAAAATGTTAAATTAGAGGTAATTACAAATTAATTAGAACTAACTAATCAACTTTAGATTGTAAGCATGTCTGCTACCGAGCATTGGCTCAAAGCGAACTTCAACAAATTGATCTTTCTACACAAGTATGCTCGCTTCTGTATCCGCTCCGCTCTCGCCGGTCCCTCGCCCTTCCTGAATACCATTGTCTCGCTCGTCTCTTGTCAGCCTCCGGAGTACCAGCCTTGCACCTGTTTCTCACTTTCTGCTCCCTTTTCGTCAGGCTACCCCTCCCTGCAGCGTCGGTTCCACTCTGTCCTGATCCTTGTTCTTTTCTCGCTCTTCGTTGTTTCCCTCCTTCCTCTCCGCTTCCCACGAAGTCGCCTTCCCCACCACATTCCTTCCCCGATTCCTTCTTCCCAGATCTACGATTCCGCATTCGCTGCTGCCTCTGCTTCTCTCTGCCCCGTCCTACCACATGTTGCGCCGCTCGCACCCAAACTCGCGCTTTTTCGTTCATCAGTTACTTTTACCTCTCGTCCGCTTCGCGATTGATTGATTGACTAGTGATTCCTGGCGCGTCAATGACTAAGATAAAAGGAGATCGCGCGTGGTGATGGCCCGTTTGTTACGGTACTGCTCCTGCATTCGCCTGGTGTTGATCGGAGAAACCAAGGAAAAGTACCGATCAAAGCAGCTGGCCGCTAGAATTCTTCCTTCAGAACACGGTCTGGCTCTGTCACTAATGACAGTATGAAAAATCCCGCCACTGTTGGGACGTGAACCCTAGGACCTCCCGTTCAGAGGCATTACAGTTGCGTCATCAGTTGATGCCGTAAACCACCTCTCCTAGGCCCGCTTCTCGAGTATCCTTCTATTCACCTCATAACTTCCCTGCTCCAGTCTTGCCAGGTTGTATTCAAGTCTGCAGCTGCTCCGCTCTTCCCTGCATTGAGGCATACTCTGTCCTCTGCGTCCCTTCCCCTCCTATCCAATACTCATCTCTTCCCCCTTCCTCATCGCTTGCACCTTAAGATCATTCAAAAGCTTATTCTTTATTTTTAATTCTGCGAATAACTCTCATTGATGAGGAGATGGAGTTGCTTTTGTGCCATTAGGTTACTAACTCTTTGATCTTCTTATCAAAATACGAGTAGTAGAGTTACTGTAGTCAAAAGTTGAACATCTCCATTTTCATGAATATCACGAGGCGTCAACAGTAGAACTTTTGATCTATGTTACTCTTACATTCCTTTCAAAACATTTACTCAATTTATCATAATGTTTGAGGCAAGTGCTTTTCTCCATGACCTCACAAACATGAACTTATAGGGTAGCTTGTGAAATAATGGATACCGCAAGCACCTTCATCTGCAGTGGCCCGGTTCCATCCCCGGCCAATGCATGAGGAATTTGAGGTGAACAATAGGAGGTGTAAAAAGACTTTCTCAGGGTCCTTCTGTTTCTCCAGCCCCTCGACCATTTCTCTCATTTCACCTTCATCAGAATATCTACTCTTGGCTCGTTCATCATTCGCGGGAGAGGGCTCGTGGTACAATGGCTAAAGCATACGCCTTACACCGGTGGTTTCGAGTACGCCCCACCCCCAGCCAATCCATGTTGAATTTGCTGTAGATGAAGCCAGCTCTCGACAGCGTTTCTTGGGGTTCTCTCGTTTCTGCTTCATCTCTTTCCAGCATTCCTACATCATAATTTACATCTTTGTCGCTAATATTACGTATGAGCCTCAATATCCTGAGCAGTTGAAAAGTATTTTCGGTTAAATAATAAATTAAACACACCAATAATACATACATAAATCAATAAAACGGCGAAAGTTTTCCAAGACTTCTGATTCACGTGAATCAATACGCTTGTCAGTTCTTTCTCATTTGAAATCAATTGTGCATGCGCAATCTCTCACCGCAATAAGAATACCCTATCCATTCCTAATAAGAGCACCTCATATCTACGAAAAATGTCGTGTTCCAGAAACCACCTGCAAGGCTTTGCGTCCGCTTCAAACGAATGTCCACCCAGCACAGCGCACAAAGCTCAGGAATGCGACATCAGAGGGCGGACTAAAAATACTTCCCCGCGCGCACTCGGATTCCATGGATTTGCTGCGGAGCGAGAAGGGGAAAGGCTACAGGGCCCCCGTGCGCGGAGAACGAGGAGGAGGATGAGGACGAGCACTGTAGAAGCGCACAACATTGGCGTGACTTTCACAATATATGGAAATTATTTTGGGTTCGTAGGGTAACAGGAATTAAGAGATAGGAGTTGGGGTCAGGGAGAAAGCGCACGAGAGAGTGCGAGCGAGCGAGAGAGAGAAACATTGGGTGAAATATATATGGAAATAGATATGGATTGACTAGAAAAGAGATATGGAGAGAGGTACACGAAGAAAAAGAGGAGGAGAAGAAACGAAAATAAGTGAGTAGGGGGGGGGAGAAAGTGAGAGTGAAATAGATTAGTTGCCCTAGGCAAGATGTAACAGAAGGATTGGGCACTGATTATCTTCCCTCCTCTCACAAATTTCTCTCTAAAATTGGGAAAACTTTTCATAATTTAAGGTAGTTGCTAAAAATTAAATCTTCAACCATGCTGTGTGGTCAGAATCCTCTTTTTGGGGGCCGTTGATGAATAAATATAGATACGTCCTGGAGTCTGTCCGTCTGTGGTCAAAGCAAACGTCTAAACCGTTCAGATGATTTCCTCCAATATTAATATTCCCCGATCGATCTGGCAGAACTCAGGACCCAATAAATTTGAAACGAATATTTTGATTATGATCACTTCATATGCTGCTTAAAAACATTTTTCGAAATTTCCACAAAAGGTTCCAAATTTTTTGATTAACTTTTTTCTTCGGTAGACCAAAATATACTTACAGAAATGGATCTTACATTCGTTGGACTCTTCAAATTTTGGAAAATTCCAAAAATTCAGTTTTTTGTGACATCCTACAACAATAATATTAAAGAGAGAGACTTTTGCCTCCATGAAATCTGATCTTCTAAGCCAGATCTTTAAGTATAATTATGTACAGTGTTTAAAAAATATAAATACTTTTCCTCTGATTTTGCGCGAAAGACAAGCAATTTTACACAATTATTTTCTAGAAAAGAGCAATTTACGCTTATACAAGTGACGCAGGTCCCATTTTTTGATGAACTCTGTTTTCTCTTAATGAAATATATTTCAAGATATTAGGCAACCGAATACTCCTATATAAAGTCAAGTACAATTTTTTAAATAAAGAAGTGTTTTCACATAATTTTCTTAAAAAAATTCAACTTTAAAAGATTTTTCTCAAATGTTTCCACTTGAAACAAATATTTGAATAGAGCAAATAAGCTTACAAAAGACGTAGATCGCATTTTTCTTCAACTTTCTGAACTATCGTAAACTGCAAACGTTGCAAATAATGCGAGAAAATATGAGCTGTTTTAGTTTCACTAGTTTGCCAGATAAAAATCATCGGGCTTTATTCAGTCATTGGAATTTTAGAATCACTCACCAATTTTGGAAAGGGTCACGTTATTCCTTTATGTTAACTTCTTGGTTATGATACTTTAATAATATTGTTAAAGTAATATATTTACTTACGTCTGTCATCGCTTTTTTTCTCCCCCTGTCATCCGATCTCTCTATCGCCCTCTTTTTCTCTCGATATTGTTTTACTATCTTCCCATCTACCGCTTTCCATCCCTGTTTTTCTCTTTATTTCACTTTCTGACACACAATTGCACATTCACATTTAAAATTGCAGCACATTTGTTCAACGCAATTAACGATTTGCCCGGACAAAACCGCAAACACCCCGTCGCACTGTGCCCCGGCGATCGCCATTTAAGCAGCTCCCAGTCTCTGTGATTATATAGATCCGTGCCGCCCACCCCTATTGTCAGCGAGGTTGATAACGCACGGCGCCAAATTACGTGGAACAGAGATTACGTAATGCAGCTCGTGACAGGAGACAGCAGGCGCGCTTCGACCTCCGCCGAGCCGACTGCTCGCTAATCCTGCAAAGCGCTTCCCACCGCAGACTTCAAAGCGCCGAGACGCGAGGACCGCCCCCCCCCCCCAACACGGCGTCTGAGGGCGGCGCGACGGGCGGAAAGGGCACCCAGCCGGCGCTCGCACGACTTTTGACGGCGCCCGACGATTTGTCACTCAAGGTGCTCATGGCCGGGAGGCCCAAGGGTTCGAGCCCCAACGGTGGCAGGGTTTTCGACACATGCTCGACAGCTAGGTCGGATTTAGCGGTTTTCCGCACTTTCTGTGATAAACTCCAGGGGAATGCCGGAGCCCTACTCTAACAAACGGGCCTCGGACCCAGCGCGATCTTTCCTCCTCACAAACACACGCTACACTACCACACGCCGGGAGATCAGTAGGGGAGTGGCCTGTTGGGGGAGGAACCTGTAGGGGAAGAGATCCGCAGGCCGTCGGGTGGGCTGGCGGGTGAAACCACCATCCAGGAATCACTCCCTCCAGAGATGGGAAAACGACTCTACACTAACGGGACTACTAACCACAGCAATGGTCGTATTCGGAAACATCACTTTATCAATCAGTCATAATGATGATGAGATCCTCGAGTGAGGCAATGGAAAAAACTGATCACAGTAGTGAAAAATAAATAATCATTATTAAACGATAGTTCTGCGCGTACGCAATTATGATCATGATTGCATTGTTAGCGTGTATAATTTTGTTTGCTTTTCAACGATGAAAATGATTTGTGAAAAGTTTGTATTTTGAGTTTCGCTGGAAAAGAATGTAAATAAATACGTTTCTGTAAATATACGACCAAAATTTAATAATTAATTAACAATAAAACAATTATTGTTTATTTTTTATTAGCATAAAGTTAAATAACCTGTTAACAGTAGGAAGTATTGTAAACTTAACTTGGGTATTTACAAAAGTATGGGATGAAGATATTAAAACGATTAACTCTGGACCAATGAATTATAAGAAACGTTTTTCATAAGCTAGTTTAGATAAAAACAGTTCAAATACAACATCCAATTCTGATTTAAAACCACTTTCTACTATGGTATTCAGTTGCTACTCGTAGTGAATTGAGCGTACACATTTCTGTAGCGATCACCTCAGCCGAAACGTCGGGCCAGCACTAGGCTATTTTGAGATTTTAACAGCACGGAGTTCCTGTCTAGTTTCTGGACGTCTACTCTCGAAATGACTGCTCGTATCCGTAGCCTGCGTCTCGTTAAGTGCTGCCCAACACATTGGCCTCCTTCTGGCGAACTCTGCGCAGGGCTGTCACTTGTTGCGAACAGAAATACCATGCAATTTATTTGTTTGGGCAGTCATGATCACATATGTTGCAACCTACTTTACATTTGTGACCACATTATACGATGGTAATTCAAGTGTCAAACTCCGAAATTCGTTATAAAATACAGAATAGGCAAACAAATATAAAGCGAAGTAAAAGAAATAGCATTTAGGAAATAATATGAATATTTATTACAACAAGTATCAAAATGCTCACGTGGTAAAATGTTTGCTTAATGTTGGTTTTTTAACGATTTTGGGTAAAATGGAAGGCATATAATTATGTATATGAGTGCCATGTAGACAACGAAAAATGTTTGTACAATTGACGTATAACACTTACATGGATACACATTAATGCTTACAGTTTTGTGTACTCAATTTTGTGTTTCAGTTTATAAGCCCACTTTTCAGATGATGTCATAAGTTTTAAAAGCGTAAAAATGAAATGTATTTCGAATGTGTCGGCTAGTGTGTCATTCGGATGTGCCTGCTGTAGTTTTAATAATACACCTGAAACACAGGACATGCCTATCCACATCAGGAATAGTAGTAATAATAATAATAATAATAATAATAATAATTGTGTTAACAATACTAATATTATTAACAATAATTATGTTAATATTAACAATATATTTTCTGAGACATTGTATATAAACCACAAATGATTATTGTTTTCGAGCTTCATTATAATGCGTTTTGTTTGGCGCCCACTGGACATTGGAAGAAGCAATGCAGCGAAAAGCAATTCATGGCGTATTGGACAAGGCAAAGCAGTAAAAGAGGCGGAGCTGGGGGCTAGTCTTCCCTAATAACCGTTAAAAAGTTACAGCCTCCTTTACGGCGGGTTGAAGAGCGCCCGCCCGGGCAACAAGGGGCGTGCGGTCACTTTGTATACGAGCGAATTTGCGAGGGCGGTTCCCCTCTAGAGATTCCTCTCTTTCAGCCAGCGCTCTCGCTCTTTGTCGCTTTCCACTTCTTCGGCGCTTTCAGCCAAATCATTTGGCGACTTACCACTAGGATGAGATCATTTTTCAATTCGAGAAAACATTTGTAACGTCAGTATAATTCAATTCCAAATACCCAATGAGATTTCAAACCTGCCGCAAACTTTCAGTGAGCCTTGGCTAAAACGCACTGTACGCAATAAACGAGTGTTTAATTTTAAGAGTGATACGTCAAATAAACGAGTGCTTTATCACCGCAGGTTTTACATTACATTACACAGGCATGTTCACTGCTTTTCTTAAATTCTAACAAAATTTAAATTTTATACCTTTCACTTGGACAGCTATATCAATTACAAAAATGATGCACTAGTTACGAAGAAGGGAGACTGTTTGTGAGGAGAGAAAAACGTTAATTTGCCATAAATTGTAAGTTCATATTCTATGATCACAAAGTTTATCTCTTTACACTCATTCTCTTAAATGGGTTATTGTCAGCTAAAAACCATAGGATTAATCTGTATTTAACTGAACTCGAAGTTCTAAACACACTTTCATCATTTGTAACCTGTTAGTTCTTTCAACAAAATATTTTTAGTGAAATAAAAATAATCGCGTGCTCATGATTAAAAAACAAAAAAAAACCTGTTGATTACAATACATAAACTAGATATATAGTGTTTTTTAATATCCAAACAAGAAATTTGAATACAGAAAATGTTTTTTCATTAACATTTTTTGTTGTATATATTTTTTCATGACGGTAGAAAAAATCGAATTACCTTTCCTCCTTCATAGCCACAAAAACCAACACACCAACGCTGTGCATCGAGAGCCTTCGGCATTTACCGCTCCGTTAGGAGAAATCCAAGAAAACAATCTGCCTCGCGTGCAGCGGGATGAGCCAGGGACACGCTAAACGCACGCCCGCACCGCGTCGAGCGACGGTACAACCGGATTACTTAGTCCACCGCGCTGCTCAACGTCGAACTCCCCGGCTCGCTATCCGCATACGCACACTTCTCGGTTTACAGCGCATTACTCTGCGTGTGTGTGTAAATTTGCTCGAGCGGCGACAGATGAGAGGCTCCGGGGCGCGTCCGGCGGGCGTGCCCTGGGCAGATATGCCGCCCCACTCCACCCCACCCCACCCAGGTTGGGCAGGGGGTCGCAGTTTAGGACAGAGACACGCACAGAGAGAGAGACAGAGGGGGAAGGGATGGATGAAGACGGAAAAAGAGAGGAAGAAATCAATGAACTCTTCTACTCGCGTTGTGTTAAGCACATAATGTTTTCACGACGTCGATTTGTTGCTGTATTGAAATGTACCCAAGATTATCTGAAAATTAATAAAAACATCAAGAAACCATATGCCCCAAATTAGGCATAGCCTTCTGCGATCTCCGTTTTATAACCTATTTATTTTAATTTCTATAAATATTATCCATCTAACATATATCTTTAAGTTATCTGAAATATTCCTCTTTCTAATGTAAACAATGTTACTTTATTTCTTTAGCAAGCAAACGTATGAGATTTTGCCGGCGCTAGCCTATTTACTCGTAGTAAGACGATTGTTGTGGGTCACAGCAAAATTTGCTTCGTGGGTCAACGGACTGGCCCGTACGCAATCGTACGGAATCGCAAGAACGAAAGTTCTACATAAGGAATAGTTTCTTTCTTTTCTCGTTCAGATAAATTACTGGAGAAATAACAAATAAAAAATAATTGTTTTTTCTGGAAAACATTACAATTCCCATTTGTTACCCACTCTTACAACCTCAAAATCGTGATGCATTCATTAAATTCACAAACAACAACACCGAAGAAAAATGCACGCACGCACGCACGCACGCACACACACACACACACACACACACACACACAATGAGGCAAGGCAAAATACCTAAAGGGAGTTTTGGCATTTGTAAACAAAACTTTAATATCAGATAACTTGCGAAATACAAGGAATGCTGCAAATGAAACAGACATTGAGAATATGAGGAGTCAGAAAATCCGAATATTAATAGGATGAAGTAAGTTTTGAGAAATTTAAGATTTTTTAAAAATAATGCAGATAAATATTATAGGACATTGTTGTCAGGGGACAAAAGACGTTTGCAGTGTATAGTTATGTGCGACAAGAGCGCATTAACGAAGAAAGATAACAATGAATCAAATGAACCGGTCCGGCAGGATAGAAGGTGTAAACGAGCAATTTTAGTCACAACTATGTTGGATTTGGTAGAGAAAGCACCGTTAGCCGCCAGGACATAAATTGAAATATTTTTGTAACTAGTCCGTAGAGATAGAAAAATGGAAATGTGGTTCACGTAAAAAATTAGTGAATTGAGAACCCTCATTGAGAGAAAGATGACTTACCTACATATCTTGTAGTTCTGGGAGTTTCGGCCTGACAAGGAGTGAGTGACTGAGTAAGTTTTGGTTTCGGGTGCTTCAACTACTCAGGTCATTAGTCCCTTAAATGTATTGTATGTTTTCTGGCGAATTGACATCTTTCTATCCCTCTGACATGTGTAACCCGACACCGACCTACATTTAAGTGTTCAGGTTTTCTCCATTCCATGACCTCAACCCAGATACTTGGCTGGGATGAATTGAAGCAACACACGCGGGGATTTGGAATACTGGGATTTACATATCAACGATGAAACAGATAAAAGGATGTTGACGCTGAGGTATCACAGCTGATCCTAACATCTTTGCTTTCGCAGAACAAGGAAGGACACTTCAACATCATGGAGCTTTGGCTCTTTGGGGATGGGAGATCAGCCATCCGCCACCCCTGCGGCCGCTAAAATTTCGAATGTGCACAGGATGGACTAGCGAGCATTTCGCGCAATCAAAGGCCCGTAACGTTACATCTCCCAGGAATCGACTTGAGACAATGCACGTGCGGGGTGTGGGACCAGGGACAGGCGCGGAAGTATTCGCGGGCACTCACCGGCAACAGCTTAGCAGGAACGGCGGGGGCCGGGTAGGGCGGGGTCGCGGGCGAGGCGAGGCGAGGCGAGCAGAGACCAGGGACCAGCAGGGTGTAATTGTGAGGTCACAAAAGGGCCAACATTTTATGATCTCGGCGGGGACCGCCCGAGGCATGGGGTAACGTGCGGAACGCCAAGTGTGTGACCAAGGACAAGGCACGAAAACAGAATAGCAGAAAGTTGCCGTGTGGATTTTCCAGTGGTGAGTAGGAGGCAGAGGTGTCCGAGGTGAACAGGCACGTTAGTCACTACGAGGTGCGGACCAGGGGTTCAGGAAGCAGGATTAGTATACGCGAGCAGGAGAACGGGGGAACATCTTAGCGGGAAAAGGATGATGGAGAGAGGCAACTTATCAGGACAGGTTGACACCGGGTTGTCCCAGTGAATGAGTAAGGCCGGGAGACCGACGGGAGGGTGGCGGGGAGGGTGGGTGGGAGAGTGGCGGGCAGGGGTGAGGGTAAGTGGGGTGTTGACGGTAAGGGGGTGACGGGTAAAGGGGGGTGGCGGGTAAGGGGTGGTGGGAGGGGTGACGGGTAAGGGTTGGGAGGGGAAAGGGGAGGGGCCGTGCTAGGTGCCGGGAAGCTCCGAGGGCGGGGCGTGTGCACTGAGGGCGTCGCACCGGCGCGCGTGGACGCGAGCCGGAGCGGAGCGTCGCGCCGGGGCGCCGTGGCAGCGGAAGGAATGCTTGGAGCGGGGCGTGCTGCCAGGTGCGTCTGGCAACCGCGGCGGCCGCTCATCGGAGGCGTAGGTGAAAGTGCATGGGAAGAGCGAGATGAAGTCGGCGGGTACACGGGGTGGGGTGCGGTTTGCGAGCGAGAAAGAGGTTGAGGTGCGGTCGGTGTGGAGGGTATGAAGGAAAGGACACCGGGCGGTTGGATGTGGAGAGGCGGCAAGAAAGAGGGAATGAATAGCGAAATAAAGATGATCGATGAAAGAGGATACGTAAAGAGTGGAAACCGGCGTGAGAAACACGGGTGTTGGAAACGGAGGATTAAAACCGGAAGTGGGGATTACGGTCGACTCCTATTAGTGCGAAGGAAGAGGGTGGATATGGGCTGTGAGATGGGGGCGGTGGAATAAGCATTATTGACAACAAAGGCAAGGCGGTGTCGTCCGGTTAAGAATCACAGGCAACAAATATGTCTGTACAGTATGAAAGTATACAGGTAATGCTGACTCGCTCTGACAGCGGCGTGGCAATGGGTTTAGTTTGTAAAAATCATACTGCATCGTGACTATATTGCAATTCTAAAGGGGTGCATGAGTCCAGGGGTCAGTGGGTGGACGGAGGATGCCAGAGATTCGGGGGCTGGAGTAATAAGGGGCGTGAGGGCCGCAAACGCATGATGCGCTCGGGAGCAGGCGGGGTTGCTCGAGGACGGCGCGGATGCCGAGGGGCGTTGGGGGCGGGTGGGAGGCCAGGGCGGGCGTCGGGGGCACAGGCAGCGGAGAGGAGGGCGATTGTGGGAAGGGGGGGCGTGGACGAATCGGGCAGGGAGAGAAGAGGGCGGAGGGAAGGGGGGTGTGGAAGGTTCGGCGGCGACACGGGGCGGGCGGCCGTGGCCAAGCGCATAGGACGGCGGTGCAGGTGCGGGGGGGGCAGGTAGGGTAGGGGGGCGAAGTCTGCTTTGGTTGCGAGATTTGGGCGGGGCGGTGGAGGCCATAGGCTTTGGGCGGGGTGGGAGGGGCGACATCTCCGCGAGGGGTGGGAGAGCGGAGGGGAAGTGTTGGTGGTCTTGGGAAAGGGACCCCGAGGCAGAGGTTGGTAGCGCCGTAATGGGACCAGCGGTGGGATCAGGTGGCGAGAGGCCGAACAGATGC
>BOPP01000197.1:1421888-1471646 GCA_017312745.1 Gryllus bimaculatus
CTCGTGGCAGCCCGGGCCTTGGCCGGCGCCGGCCTGCGCTGAATGGCGTCGCCCCTCCAACGGCATGCGGCCGCCGCACCGCGCGCGACGGTTTCCTAAGGGCCGGCGTGGAATGGATGCAGCTACGCGCGCCACTGAATCATTCCGTGGAATGTTATGGCGCTGCGTTTTTACTGCAATATTAATTTAATGTGAATAGCATTTGAGTTTGTGTATTCACTTCTGACAATTGGAGAATACCTGTAGATTAAATATGTAGTTTTGATCCAACCAATTTATTTATCTTCATTGTTGCAATTAACTGTTGTAAGTTAACTGAGTAGATAATTTAAGATTTTCTTATAAACTGACTTCCATTTCTCTTTTCAGGTGAGTGGAGGTTAATTATTAAAACCTCTCTATCCTCTATCAGTAATTACTGGTAAGTTATTCAATCTAATATTTCATTAGCGATCGTTATTTTACACAAAAATACAACTTAAGAATAAGTAGTCTTTCTATATCTCTTTTCTGTCTTTCTATTTTTTGTTAAGTGAGGAAATATACATTTTTGGAACTTAAATAATCTTTAACAGTCTAGAAATACTTCTCAGTAATCATTATCAACAAATAGTGAAATATTTCTCTGACGACGAAAGTATTAAGCTGCATTCAGATATTAGCTAAAGTGGCAGATATACAGTCATAAATTTAAAATTAAATATTTACACATAGAGGAAGTATGTTGGTCGAAAGAATTATATTTCATGTATGCTAAAATCTATTGATTAACATAGCTTTACATTGTAAAGAAAAATACATATTAACTTTGTTAACAATATATTCACAATTTTACTACTAATGATGAGTTGTTGGCATTTCGCTTCGAGTAGAAAACAACTTCCTCGTCTTTGTCAACATTTTATTTTACAAATATGCAGTTTGTCGTAGCACATTATCATCTTAGTAATCTGTTTTCTGAAAGCGCCAGAATTCAACTAAAATCAGTGAAGACGTCGCCTTGCATTTCCATTCATAAGTTCATTCATAATTAACACTAATATTTGTGCAAATGAGACGAACCCCAGACGGTGGCTTTAGCAGTCTCCATTAAGACTCACCTGACGTCCGTACATTCTTCCTCACTGACTTTGTGGTTATCTCTGAACCCACCTCCATTGCCGAGTCCTTCCTTTGGCTTTTCCACCGCAACCCTTTTCATGGAAGCTTGAGCGCTGGAGAACGCCCCTCTCGAAGTGCCTTCTCCCCATCGACATCGCCGGCGAAGCGCCAGCACGACAAATAGGAGCGCAGTGAAAACAGCTCCCAGCGAATCCACGCGGGGTCCCCGGATTTATTAAATCTCACAGGATCGGTCGCGTGTGTTTTAATATGACCCCTTTGCAAAGACTCTCTGCAAAATGAGGCCTGCGCGGAACTCTCTGTTGTTCGGGTCGCCAAAGCTGCTGTGCTGAAATATGGGCGTCTAGATGCGCAGTGGTTAAAATATATTGAGATATGAGTATGGATTGAGTCTCATTTGCATTGCTTGTCTGTTTTTCGTTGTAGAATTAGGGTTTTCTATAACATTTTGTGCGCGAATGAAAGGATCATATATCGATGTTTAACGTGATGGTATGAATATTCATACGACATGTCTAGACTTAATTCGTTTGAATTTCACTTACGTAAAGTACCAAGGATTTTACAGATTTAAAGACATACGTTTTTTAAACAATCCTTGCGATATTTTTCCAGTCTTTTATAGCAGGGTATTCTGATATTCGACCAACCACAATATGTGAAGAATTCAAGGTATAAAAATACATTCAGTAGAAACTACAGGATATAAATATCATCTGAATTCCAAAGAAACAATATCAATAAGAAAAATCATCTGTGGGTAAATCACTAAAAACTATACGTAACTACTCAAAACAATTGTGTAACTATCATATAACTGTTTGTTCTTTAATTTCATTTCGTGCTGTCATTACTTTTACGGAAAATTACACACAACACCAAATTACCAGCACACAACTCAAAATTAAATTACCAGCCATAAGATATTTTTGAAATTGCTCATGAATGTGTAGCATATGTGATTGATTTTTCATTGTTTAAAGCTGGGGCTCACTTAAACACAAACTTTTACATCTAGAAAATTATTTCGTTGATAAGTATCCTACCACATTATCTTCTAGCGATTATTTCCTAACTTAGTTGCAGTTAGTTTCCGTAACGATTTCATCAACTACCTGGTCAACTGAAAGCTCGATGTCGGCCAAAAATTACTTGTTGGGATGTAAAAGTCTTTGTGAAAATAGTTGAGAAAAAAACAACCTTTTTTTTACCTACCTATTGTAATGAATTTATAAATGTAACTTTAAGGTATTTGTTATAAAAACAAATTTCTATTTAGTGGATGTTTCTATTACATTTACATGTATCAATTTCATACATAACAGTAAACGATATTTCCAGTAATGTGAACAATAGTTTTTTAAAGTGTTTTTTCAGACACAAATGTACCAAGATACACTTATTAAAATACATAAAACAGTTCGGTACAACGATATAACAATCTTAAATTTAAGGAAACATTAAGCACTCGTCAATATATTTGGAATAGTGAAATATTATTGGGACAAGTGTATGTTAGAACCTTTATGGCTGTGCCCAACACCCGAAATGCCGAGAAGTAATATGAAGGGAAATAAAAGAAATTCTACTTAACATTGGTTTGTTTTCATACCCGAAGTCGTTTAAGTTACATCTATATTTCATACATATATATTTCTTGGGGTTTGTGGAATTCAAATTTCGAATATTAATTTCTGCTTTCTTTGATTTCCTAAGCATAATTTCACAACTGCACTCATCATATCAGACGTAGACCCTGTCGGAGACCGTATGTAGCGTTGTGAGCTACGTCTCATTTCATTAACAAGGCAAACGGAACTGGAGGATATTAAAACGGCGGAAAGGAGCCAGGAATAGCGTTTTCACGGTGGGAAAATGTGGTAAACACGATTCTCTGCGGCTGGTACACGCGCGTATGAAGTAATCATCGCCCCCCGGAGAGGCTCGGCAATTAAGGGCTTCCGATGAAAACAACCGACGATCCGCTCCCACACCGGCCGTCCCCTCTCGCCAGCAGGAGATCCGTCGCCAACGCTCTCGCGGCCAGCTACATCGCGCAAACGTATGGGCTCGTCTTGGACGAAACTAAAGTATTCATTCGTGCAATGAAACTAAGCCATCATACCATTTAATTCTAGGAGTAATTTATTGCACAAGAGAAAAGTAAAATGTTATACATTGTAACAACCTTTAGCATCCAAGACAGCAATAAGTATGAAAGTGATATTTTTTTAGAGAAAAAAACTAATGACTCTCTTAACTTTTTAATTAACAATCGCAAAATTGTGTAAATGTAGTATTATTTTTGTGCAACGAGATCACATGAATCGACGTGGTATAAATGAAGAAGTAAACAAATTTATACTTTAAATTTAGGGAACTGTGGCATTTAGAGAAATAAAGCGTAAAACTGACTAGAGAATAAAAAAGTTATGTTTGTTTACATTGTATTTGTTATTTTCAAATTTTAGATTTCATGCAAAACTTGTTTTACGTGTTTATGAAGCATAACTCTCTTTTCAGGGCATTCATTACATCCGCAATCGCAACCTTCACTGAATATCACCGTGTGTCAATTTCTTTCTGAGCGTTCCTTTCCTGTATACTCTGTGACCGAGAATCTGTTTTCCCTTTCTTTAGATGACGTCCGATCCTCAGTGTTTGAAAATGGATCAACGATCAGCGTAAAGCTAGATCTCCACAATGCGAGGACGACTATAAATTGCTGAAACATTAGTGACCACAAAAGCAGAAGTCTGCAAATATTAGGTCGTCTCCTGAGAATTGTGACGGAATCGAGGGTAATATTTCCTCCATTCTTAAAGAATCCTTGCAAAAGACAGTTCGATCTATCAATTTTAGAGTGTTTTGTGCGGCTCTTCTGTACATGTCTGCGCCATTTTTAACAAAAGAAGCTAACAATATAGAAAATGGTAACTCGTGTGCTAATACACTTTACATCTACAAAAACAAGGCAGCTGGTATCAGAAATTCCGCAATGAAATATTAGTTTGGCTCCCTGAAGATTCATAAAGAATGATAAATCAATTTATTGAAGAAATCATTTAAATGAAAAGAAATGTATTTCAAATTATGTCCGCAGAAAACATCTGAAGAATGATTCGCGTTACCCATATAAACTTTCTTACTAACTCTGAGTATTGCATGGAACAAAACTTCTCTAAAGCATTTTGTTGCTGAACGTTTCAGTTATCAGCTATAGTTTTTAGAGAAGGCTGTTATTTTTTAAACTTATTTAAAAACAACTGCGATAAATGTATTAGATAGTCGTCGAAATGATCCTAGCTTTGACATAATGCTATTGTTGTAAAATAACATAAAAAATATTTACACTATGAGGTATCTTCGTCAATGTCAAAGGTCATTAGATTTGGTACAGGAAGAAAACGACACTACAGAAATATCAGTTGGTTTCTTCTTTTCAGGCTTTTTATTTTTAATTTTGTCGATGTTGCTGATGTTTTATCGTTTTATTCTTTATTTCTTCTAGAACTTAATATTTCGATTCACAATGCAGACGGTCCATTTGCTTAAAATGTGCGAATCAACAGCAAAGAACCTAGTTTTGAATTTTCTGTGCTGTCTGCACACTTGTACATGCTCTTTTGGAAATCTATATCTTGCGTCTATCAATTGTAGTAGCAGTTATTTAAGAAAGATAAGCAATGCAGAAACCCTAGCGGTTTGACTCATTGGTCAGCGTGCTCGTTTTCCATGACACGACCCCTGGTTCGACTCCCGGACAATACTGTAGTGTGAGTTTCCCTTGCAATGTCTCAGTATATGTTGCTCTGTGACGATGAGAAAAGTCACTTCTCAGGTTGAGAAGACCAGAATACAGCATAGGGATGTCTTCGTACCCCTGAAGCGCATGGTCGCGAGGCGGGGGTGCTGCTGGTAGCCCTGGCCCGTTCGCGGGCTGTCGCGCCAAGTACAGACAGACAACGTAGGCACGATGTCCACGGGACTAATGACCTTGGTAACAAATCATCCCAACAATGCGACGAGAAAGATCCGGCGAGCAACGTAATAAAACCCCTACCAGGCAGTGTTGTAATACGCCGGGCGAAACGTTAGCTACCATGTCAGTGACGCGGCTCGACCCGGAGAGCCTAGATAACACAAACCGAGGTAGCCCACGCAACCCTTGCAGGCAGCGTCTTCGGAGGTGAGTGCTCAAGATTATCTCATCGCGTCGACGGCAAACGGGCTGCGCGAGGTACTCGGCCGCGAACGTCGCACCGCCCACGCCGCTGGAGCGAAGTGCGTTTACTTTAGCGCCATCTCGCGGGGCCCCGGGATACGCGCCGCCGCCGCCGCCGCCCCCGCAGGCCGAGGCGCGCATAAACACGTTGGCCGCGTGGCCCGCCCCTTCGCGCCCGCACCTGCAGCTGCCGCTCCGCGTGCAATCGCGCCTCCGAGGAGGAATCGACAGAGGCATTTCAAGGCGTGACGTGGCGTTTGGTTGAAAAGAAATTAGGCGTAGAATTTGTATTAGAAGTTGTAGGAGTAGAATTTGTCTAAGAAGTTTTAGACATGCAATTTGGATATGATTAGACGTGGTACTTGTGTAAGAAATATTTAATCATGAAATTTGATTAAACAATTACACATGTAGAGTATGGCTAACATTTTGACCCGTACAATTCGGCCAAGAATATTTTAGGAATGGAATGTTGCTACGGTCTCTTTAGCTGAGGAATTTGTCTGAGAAATGTTTCGGTGCAAAATTTAGCAGATTTCTTTTATGCACAAAATCAGGTTGAGGAATGTTTAAGTGATCAATTTGGTTGATGCACTTGTAGACGTGAATTTTTAGCTGAGAAATTTTAGACGTAAGATTTGGCTGAGAAATGATATGATAATTTGTAGGGCCTACAGATTCGGTTTATCTTAACAGAATTAAAAATATCCTGTCCTTGACGCAACGAGTAACCATGCCCACCCAACGGCTAGAGACAGTGCTTTTGTTCTTTGCATTTTTAGGTTTCTTTTGTTGCGGATTGCATTCTTACGAAGTGTGACCAGGAATAACTGATCTAAAAATAATCAAGTTATTGTATTGATAACATGCAGATTTATATTAACATTTTAAAAATCATCTCATAAACTTGTAAAATTTAATTCTTAATAGGTAAGAGGTGCCAAATTATATTTCCCGTTGATACAATAGCGATTAAAAGAAAAACACGAAAATATGTAAATGTTTAATAGAGCGATGGAAAAAGTAATGAAGTTTTTCATGATCGAGAGAAAAAGAGGATCTTACTGTTGGCAAACCAGGGACATAAAGAAGAGCATTCGCTCCCTAGGGAGGTAATATTTACTCACTAGGGAATAAATATAGTTTCCTTTGTTTACAGTTAGTCAATAAAAACTAACGAAACACATAAGTAAATGTTTTTGCGTCGGAGTATTACGTGTAACACAAGTGGTTTGCATTTCTTAGGTTCGTCACCAAAATACGGTAGCATAACATTCTCACACATTCATTATTTCTTTATCTTGACACCAAACTTTAAATTTTCCTTATCATTTTCTTACATATTTTGGCATTAAATTTCCAATAGCTTCATTATCATTGTCAGATATGCATTTAGGTTCAGACATGGCCTCCATTAAACGCGTAGTTGTTTATTGTTCTTGGTAACATACGTAATTCGTGTATCACGAATTTTAAATTCCCCAACTCAAGATTAATATGGTATGATGATAAACTAATAATAATAATAATAATAATAATAATAATAATAATAATAATAATAATATAGTAACTAATATGTCTGTGAAAAATATCATCTACACCTCGAGAGAAAGAGGGAAATTACTTTTCTCACGGAATAATTGTAGCCATTTCACCTTGGGAAGAAATAACGCATTTGTTTTCCCTTGCTGCATAATCTGTTCCTTAAAGCCAAAGGAGAAAAACAACCTTCACACCGTCGCAAGCAATCAGGGCAAAAGGAGCGCTTATCGCCGCCGTGGGCCGCATAACTCGCCGAAAACATTCCCTGCGCGCGCGCGAAATATGCGCGGCCGGAGGAAGCGGTCCGGGCGCGCGGAAATCCGACATCGGCTGGCCATCGGAGGTCCCGCCCCGGCCACAAGTGCGAGGCCGCCAGGGCGCGGGGCGGGGCGGGAGCGGGAGGGCTCCCGAGGACCTCGAAAGCCCCTCGCGCGGAGGGCGGCGCGGGGCGCACCTGGCCCTGCCCAACAGCTGATATTAAAATATCGACAGGTGGGCCAAGCGCGGGGCTTATTGCCTCCCTGGGCGGAGCCGGCGCTCGAGCCAGCGCCAGGCCCACCGCCCACCCCCTCCCTGCCCGTCCCCCGCCCTCGGCCCGCCACGCATGCAATGCTTCTGCCGCGCCGCTCGCTGCTCCCCACAGTTGCACTTGTTGCTTATTTCTTTTTTTTTTTTTTTTTCTATTCCGCAACATCATGACCACTTTGAAAGCGTTACTTCAATCTGCATTCTTAGCTTTTTTAACCATTTAATATTTATATTTCCTTGGCCTATGGCCTTCAACAGTCGTGTACAATTAATAGAGCTATTACTTTTGTAGACCACATTTACATGATTACTTTTATTATTATTACGGAGTGGGTGTTTGAGCCCTACAAATCTTAAAATATCCTTTTAAATCGTTAAAATTCTGAAATAAGCACTTTTATAAATTAACAATATTTATTTTCCTCTATAAACACTTCTTGATAAAATTCAATAGAATCACTCTTGAAATGAAAAGGTATATTTTGTGCAAACAAAGTATAATCTATCCTTCTACGTAAGAGAAATAATTGAAGTAAATATTCACCAAAGTGAAGTACGTTGAATGTCTTATGGTATCTATTTTGATTTGTTTAAAAATGTTATGAAGAAATATCCTATATTTTTGTCCAAGTATTTTTTCATCTATAGAAAAGAAAAAGAAACAAAAAATCGCAAATTGTGATAAGCTCTTTCGAACCAACGAACGCTTACAAATAAATAGATTCTGTGGCAGATGAAACGTTTTATAGATTAGTCTCTATTTCAACGAAATATGCAAAATATGTGCCTATAATAACACAAAACTGCACCAACAGGAAAAATCGCTCAAATATGCACAAATAGGCACTAACTTAATAATCTATACAGCATCATATTATAAGCAAATGTCAAGAAATTTCACTTAACTATGCCCTGAAGCAACCGACAAAAATTTTTAAAATATCATAGAATTCAGATCCCTAATTATTATTGTGCTTATTTCATTTCATAAGCCCATTAAAGTATATGGAAGGGCTCATCGTGTCCAATCTGTTTATTGAGACAAAAAACTCCTTCAGATCGCACAGACAATTCCTTCCAAATGTTATTTCCTTTGTCATTGATATTTGTTAATGTTGTTCTCAACACATGAAAACTTCCCCGTCTTCTTTCTTCTACTCGGCGTCTCCACAATTAACTCTAAGATTATTGCTTCACTCTACACCCAACACTTCTAGAAGTCCTCGGGTTCTTACCTGGAGTGGTTTATTCTTTTGTTGTCGTCGTCAGCAAGAGCAGCTTTTAGGTAAAGTAAGCCGGCTGCTTCATCCTGGAACCAATTACCTAAAAGCGAAAAAAATACATTTAAATTCGTGATGTTAATTATTCTTATTTAAATAGTAAACATTGTAAAAGAAATAGTAAAATATTAGTTTTGTTAAGTTTATTATTTTGGGAAGAGGGCACGCCAAATTATTATTTTCAATGCTTTTGCCGGTGTCGCCGACGTCATGCCGCCTTCGTTCCCTGGGTATTTGTTCTTTCCCATTTTCCATATTTATATTCCATTTCCCCAACTCTGTTACAGGTACAAGACTGGCGTTTAACTCAATACACTCAGCATTCCATCAATGGACATAACGGGTCCCGTATTTGGAGGTTGCTCTCTTGTTGTGGTTGCAACCCTTGATTCCTCGATACTCGTCGGTGTACCCCATTTAATTTCACTGTCGATACTGTTGTCGTTGTCATCATACGAGTAGATTTCAATTCCATTTACACGATAATTTCAACTTCACCTGATATTTTCTTTTTTGTCCTTTTTAAAACATTTTTGATTCAAGATTAAATATATCGTCCGAAATTCTTATTCTTTCGAACCTAATTTTCTCAAACCTCACTCAGGTTCTTTCTTCAATTCTTGCGATTTCGGTACTTCTCCATTTTTATTGTTTGTGATATTTTTGTAATGATCGTCTTCGATCATTCGGTTCCTCGTACAGCTCTGTGGTAATTCAAATTTTCTTTGTTTTTTTTTCTTTTTCAATTTATTGATTGCTTTAATACATTTCTTGTTTAATCGGATGTATCCGAAGAATTTATCACACTTAATTTGAGGTGTTTTGTTTTTAAGGAGATTTTCGATGTTTGTTAATTTCATTGCGTACATTCGCGCTATTCATTTTATAGCCTCTGTAACTGCAGCCATTTTCACTTCCCAAATGTCACTGTACCAATTACAATTTCTTTCTTATTTCATCTTTTGTCATCATTGAGCTCATTCTCAAGTAGTAGTAGTTACATCCTTGAGCTTTCCATCTTTCTCGTTTTCTTTCCTTTCTTTAAAAATAGTTCGTTGCAACGGCTGAAATTTGGTTTTCCATTGGTAATAAGTTAATTATTGACCACATGATTAGAATCGATTTCCATTTTTAAATTTACGTTCGCATTTACTTTGTTATCTGACACCTAATCACACAAATGTGTCTTGCATGTAATTTACCTTCATCTGTGCTACTCTTTCTTTGCTCTCATTTACATATTATTTGTAGCCCTCCACACTCTTCACGCTTCCAATTTCAAAGTCTCTTCTTTCTTCGGTTTTTATTTCTGGCTTCATTTTATCGCCCGCTATCTCCTCTTGGAAGAAAAGACACGAGTCATCTCAATTCACGGTTCTCTCTCCAGATTTGTACCATACGGCCAATTTTTTTCCAACACTTCTAAGCTGTACTACTCTCATTTTATTCCATACTCTTTACTATCTTATTGTGGCAAACCTTCAATTTCGCTTTCCCTAATTTCAACTCTTAAGAACGCTACGATGGGAAATATGACCATGAATTTGCAACACTTTGGCCGAGGAATAACGACACCGCTGCATTGACGTCCTCCTCTTCCAATTTCGATACTTTTGCTTTATTTCGTATTTCTTATTCCAATATCTTCTACGTAACCTTCTATAGAAGATCTCACTTTTCATCGCTTTGACCCCTCTCGACATTACTCATTCTTCTGTCATGGATCAATCCAGAAAAATTAGAATGTTTTGCGATCACAACTTCTTTCTACCATTTCATCTCGCATTTCAACATATGCCGCCGCCGCCACGTTCGCCACAAACCTCGCCGCCGTTACCGTCAGTGCCACTCCGCCGTCGCCACCATTACTGCCGCCACCAGTGCCGTTGTCATCGCCGTCTTAGGCTTTACCATCGCTGCCGCTGCCCCCACCGCAGTCGCCCCGCCGTCAGTACTCCCGCCGCCGCCGCCGCCGCCGCCATCACAAACTCCACCACCGTCACCCCCTGAACCACCTCCACCGCCACCGCCAAGTCCTCATCACCTGCAGGATATTGGGTCACGAGCCGACTTAAGTTTCGCAGAACAAACCGCGACCGCGCAGAGAACCCTGCGGAGCACCTTCCCCGATCAACCCCCGTTCGCTAGACTGCTCGGGTGCAGCGCCGCGCGCAGGAAACGAAGGGACTTGAATGGACGCCCGACAGGAGAATGGACGTGAGAGGAGGTTACGCGAACCTACAAGTTGCCCGAGGAACTCAGAAGTTTGTTGGGAATGAGACAGAAGCAGACGATCCAGAGGGCACTTTCGAACATGGACCAATGATCAGTATTTGAAGTGGGAAAACAAGCAAATGGCGCCAGTTCAATAATCCTCGTTTACTGAGGTGTGAAACCATTTAAGAAAATTTTCAAGGCTTTGATGCATTTTATCTTAAGAAAATGAATAATTTAGAGGACTCCGGAAGGCCCTTTCCCTCCCATGTGAATTTGACGATTTTTTTTCTTTTTCTCAGTAACTGTTCATGATTACTGCATTAAAATTGAAGATGGCACTTTAGACTTATGATCACTTTAACATAGAATTTTCCAAAAAAATCTTTAGTTTTTAGAAAAAATGTAATAATTGCTTTATTTTTCGCACATTTTTGTATATATTCCTAATTTTTATCTACATACGTTATTGTAATAATCCCTCTCTTAAAAATATAGAGCAGAGTGCATTTGAAGATTTTAAAAGAAAAATATATCATTTGAAAAATATACTGGCGGAAAGCAACAATCAAAGTTTTTAGTGCAATCCAGCTTCGTAAAATGGTCTTCGTCTTAAGTTTCTTTAATCTTCCTTCTTACGTTCCTTCGCTTCTGTTCCTTTCAGAGTTTTATTTGAAGTTCTCAATCTCTCTTTATCAAGCGTTTATTTTCTGAATTACGACCTTTTCTTCACTTCTTGGTGAAGATGGACTTGTAACTAACAACTGCATTTCGGGTTTATGCACGTTGTTCTTTTTCTGAAAAACACGCAAAGTGCTTTCAACCATGGTGTAAAGGGAGATATATCATTAAACGTAATTAAATCACACCTACACTATGATTTAACTACACTTTTCACTTCAGAAGAGAATCAAATGCTCATTAAGTGCAGAACAACACAATTTAAACAAACTCACAGAAGCATGGATTGCATGTAGACCCTGTATAGACCAAATAAGATCGTGAAAGTGTCGCCAACTTCGGAATTTGCCATTTGGAAATCTAGCAACACGGCAAAAGCCCTAAATTATATAACAAATTGAAGAGGAAATTTTAATATGTAACCAAAGAAACGAAAATCTAAAATTTCATAATTTTTGGCCTTCCGAAGTCCCTTAAAACTATGTTAATATCCTTGTGTAAATAATTTATAATTCATTATAATTAAGATGAATGTGGTTAGTTTGTCAATATATAAGTATACTTCATTCATAATGTAAATATTGTTTTATTTTTAAAAGCTTGAAATCATATTGAATTTATATCAATTGAAATCAATTGAAATCATATTGAAAAACATTTGTAATATTATTAAGAACCTTTCTCACCAAGTTGAGATACGAACACTTTCTTTCGAATCACAACTCATGCTGAACATCTGCTGATATTGCCTTTTGAACGAGAAATAAATGTCCAGCTTCTAATAATACAAATGTTCAACATACGCACAGTATTAACAAAATATACACAATAGAACCTGTAGCCTAAAGGCGAGAATTGCACTAAATGACAGATCAAATCCGCGATCAAGCAGAAGGGGGAAAAACGCTGATATTTTATGAGTGAAAAGGAAACGGGTAGATGTAGTGAGATCTTTCAGAAATTTGCCTCGTCATCCTTTAAACCGCGGTCAGTCGCTGGCAAACTCACAGCTGTTCAAACCGACACTTCAGCGTGCGTAATAGGTTGCAGTCACGGAACGGAGGCGAATCAGCGCCCTCTTAATTTACTGTAGCGCCGTGTCACAAGCGCCTGGAAGAGCTCTCGTGATGACTTCAACGCAGCTGTTATGATCCGCGCAATGACCTCATTAGTACACTGTCGCAAAGCAATGTTCAGAATAACACAAACGGAAGGAGAGATTCAAATGAAGTCACGCATGTTAGTGAATAAACAAAAAGTACCTTTAGACAAAACTACGTTGTTGTGTTCATTTTTTTCAATTTAAGTTAAATAATTTATTATTATTCGCCAAATATTTAATAAAGAATCTCTAAACGCATGAAGTCGGGCTTATGATTATTTTTTATTTACTTAACTTTTATTTATTACAAAGTATTAGATTCGCTAAGGCAAAGTCCCTTAAGCCATTACAATAGCGTCACTCGGCAATTCAGAGAAAATCTGATATTTTGCAAGAACAAAAAGAAAACGCAATCAACACCATACCTAAACACAGTTCCTAAAGAAATTTCGAATCATTTATTATATCTAAGGAAACAATAACTTCTGTGTGAATATATTAACTTTTTGGTGTTCACCAAGACTCCCGGCATTCACGTCCATATTGGAACTTCCATCTTGTGTTCGTCTAGAAGATTTCTTCAACTGCATGTCCCCTAAGGGGTCCCTTCTTACTCGAACCACTTCAAATTAAACAAAAGAATCTTTCAACTCAATGACGAATGTATTATTTAAAGGTCATCATAAAAAGGTATGCACTTGTTTGCTACTTCCATTTTCATGAACGAATGATGATGGGGACAATAGTACTGTAGTAAAGACATGTTTGAGATTTGCGAGAGAGATTCATGAGATTTTTGAGGAGTTAATTCATATTAGGAGTTGGTACGCATACGTATCTTAAACTTTAAATGATACGAATGTTGAATACATTTCCACTCCTTGATATCATTGTGTCGTGCTAATATTTGCCTAAGGCAACTTTGAAAGATATCGATAATTGTTTACAAGCATAGTGAGAATTTTCATTCTATTGCGATCCTTGATCTGTTTTGGAAAGTTAAGACGGAAAACTGCCCACACATTTTAGTGAATATCTTTACGATTCATACGACACTCTCTTAATTCATCTGTTGTTTTGTGTTATAGAGTCAAATAGTGATTGATAATGTTCTTCAGAGTACTGAGTAGAGATTGGTAATATTCCTAAATTCTGAAATATGTACAGGACTTCGTCCATTATTTTCTAATAATGCCAACATGAACCGACCAATTCGGTAATTAGTTTTATTGTCACTTTAACAAGAAAGTGTATTATATTTGATCTAAATATTCAATCCCGCCAGCAAGAAGAAGAAATGCGTATTCGCGGGATTCGTGGGTTTAAACTGAGCGGCGATCACGTGAGAGGCCGACGCTACTCGACAACGTGCACTTTCAGGCTCTGTTACAAGAAAAATCCGTCAGCCAATAATTTTGGTCTTCACGACAATCCATTTATCACACACGAATCTTTTATTTTTCAGCTTTTATTTAGATATATTATGAACCAATATTACATTTTCATAACGTTTGAAATACTGATTCAACATAATTTGGGTACGCAATAGAAAGTAATGGTATTTAATCATTCCCAACAATTTTCATCCTGTATTTTAATATTTTTCCTCACAGACTCTCCCAGCACTCAAACCATCTCCACTATATTCGATCCACTGATTAAAATAGCGTTTCCGGGTGCTTCACCTGCTAGGGCCAATAGTCTCCTAAGTGTAGTTTTATCGTCGGAGGTGACGTCGCGGTTCCCTAGCTGGATGGTGAGATCCGGCGGTGTCCTAAACGTCGTTTTGCAGTGTTTTCCCACCCAGGTATCACCCACCGGCGGGGCGCCGCCCCAATCGAGACAAGCTCTTAGCTCCCGACTGGTCTCCCTGCGAACCACCATGTGTGATAGTGTAGCGAATGTCAGTGTAAAGAGTTTGTAAGTAATTGTGAGGAGAGTACAAGGGATAGGATGGAAATATAGCGCGTGGTCCGTGACTCATTTGTTACGGTCAAGCTCCAGCATTCGCCTGATGTTGATCGGAGAAACCACAGAAAGCAACCGATCAGAGCAGCCGGCTGTTGGAATTTACCTCCAGACTGCAACTGAATTCGACCTAGTTACCTAGCTAGTGACGAACATCCTGACGTCACTGTGAGGACTCCAACTCAGGACCTTGCGGTCAAAGGCACGGCAGTGACATCACTTGTCGCCCTGAGCCACCCAAGCCGGTCCCTCCGCTATCAGCATCTGCTGCGGTGCGACTCTTCCGCGAGAGGACGTAGTCTGTTGCGCGTTTCCCGCCCGCAGCACAAAAGGACGAACGGCGTTTGCAGCGGTTCCCACGCGCCATTGTGGCGGCGGGCGGGCGCGCCGGTGGATCGCCTTGGCGGCTGAGCTCAGGAGGCGTCTGCGTCTCCAAGGCGTCTTTCGGCGTCGCACAAAACAAGGCAAAGCCGCTTACGGCCTGGCGTTCGGCGCCGCACGCCCACGCCCACGCGCGGGGATATCGCCAGCTTAATCTTACGACTCCTGCTAATTCGCTTTTCTTCTCCTTGACGGGGAGATGGAGGTTTAGATCCAAATGTTCCGGCTAGAGTGCGAATAATACTAATTACCGGATTGGTCGGTTAATGTTTACATTATTCAAAGTGAGTGGATAAAATCCGTGTAGAAACGTACTTCAGAAGTTAAGAGCATTACCAACTTCTTCTCGGTCCCAAGTTCCTGATTTATCTACAAGCAACACGAGCTGTTGCTGGAGGGCTAAAAGATTATTTAAAAATTATTATTCTTCATTTGTGTTCAAGTATTGTACATAAAGTACTTGTATTAAGACAAAAACACTTAGTGTTTTATTCAACAAAGATGGAGCTATTTTCACTTGGGAGATACGTTTGTGCTTGGGGTCCTCACAATACTTAAATCTGGCCGTTTCAGTCTCTGAAGAACATTGCTCATCACTGTTTGGGATAATCTTGCAAGTAGCAACTGATTAATAGTGTCCCGAATGAATCATCATTAATTTCACTAAATATGTGGGAAAAGTTTTCTCTCTCAGCTTTCCAAAACAGGTCAAAGAGCCCAATAGAAAGAAAATTCGTGAACAATAATCGACAGCTCCCGAAGTTGCCTTAGGCGAATGTCAGCACGAAACAGCGATATTAACAAATGGATAAGTATTCAACATCCGTACCATTTTGAAAGCTTAAAACACACATGCGTGCCAACTCGTACCATAAATTCACTTTTCCCAAGTCTCATGGAAGGAGAAACACAATCACGTCTTTACTACAGCACCCTCGTCCCCATCATCATTCATTCATTCAATGGAAGCAGCAAACAAGCGCATAAACTAGTCGCGTGAGCGGTCGCACGCTAACAAAGCAATCGGGAAGGCGCCAGCTCGGGCACGTTTCGTGAAAAACGACGACATCGCATCGACAGAGACGTTCGCGAGCATTGGAATGCGATTCGGCGGTGCCGAAGGTCGAACGGGATGGCGTATCGATGGCGCTGGAGGTGGTCGGCATACACGACGAACACACTGATGATGGCGATGATGGTTCGCATGGCTGCCACGGCGTTGCGGACGTGAAAAGTGATATTTGTTCTTTGCCCTGTGAGAGAGGACCAATACTTTGACAGCTTCTCAAACAGTTGAAGAACGTAGATAGAATTATTCGAACTGGTAATAACCAGAACGGTGTAAAAGACATTTCATAAATTCTGAAAAAAACATGTTTTTAGTTGCCTATATTTTAGTGTAAATGTACATAATTTCGCGGTTTTAATAAACAATTGAAATGTAATTGTAATGTTGAAAAAAGTCAACATGCCTTTACAGTGACATTGAATTAAATAAACAGTTTTCTTAGAATTTATAAAACGTCACTTACACCGTTCTGGTTTTCAATCATGCAGTTGATATCACTGTAGTTTCTCCGACCAGGAAGCCCCTGAGTTCGAATCCCGAGAGTGGCGGGGTTTCGACACTAGCTAGCTAGATAGCCAGATCGAATACTGCCGCATGCTGGAGGAGAATTCTAGTAACCGGCTGCACTGATAGGCTCTTTTCAGTAAATTCTACAAACATCACCAGTCGAATATCGGAGCAGTTCCCTAACAAACGGGCTACGGTTCGCAAACGATATTCCTCTTCCTAGCCCTATCTTTACCCCTTAACTTCATACACTTATACACGCACTACCTACTGCACATGCAGCGATAACAGACAGGAGAGTACGACTTGTCCCGGCTGAAGCGGTGCTTCTCTAGAGGAGACACCTGGCGGGAGAAACCTCCGTTAGCCAACATGTTGGTCGGGAGCAGATCTCATGCTTCATTTGCAATGAATTACCCCCACGTCCCTGGATATAACACGTATTTCAGTTCTAGCACTAATGACCATTGTAGTTGATGCGCCTTACTCATTCAGTCAATCGGTGCCGGCCTCCAGCCACGGAACCCAGGACGTCACGCCCCCCGCCTCACCCACACACTTGGCAGTCTCGGCTGGGAGCCCTGCGGGGCGCCTGTGTCGGGCGTGCCGCGGCGCCGTCCGCGCATTGGCCGCAGCGCACACACGGCGCCAAAGCACGTCCGCGCGCCGCACGCTCGTGCGCGCCGGGGGCCAGCGCCGCCCACGCGCGCCGTGCCAAGGAACGCCCGCTGCCGCGGCGCGCATATCTGCGCCTGTGCGTGGCGGTGTGACGCGGGAGCCGATGGGGTTCATTCAATAGCGAACCGGCGCTGTCGGGGTGGAGGCGGACCGCGAGAAACATGTCGCGTGTTCATCGGGGCGAAACTGAAGAATGCACAGTAGATTTTAGTGTTAAGACTTCACAATGTCACATAAATCAATTTTTTATCGCGTGCATGAGTGTCAAGCTTTATTTCGACACTCGCTCTCTAGAGTGCTTGATTAATAATTTCGTGGTTCCAGACGCGTACGAAACAGCGTAACTGCAAACATCATGCATACTTAGGATATTTAATACGATATCAAATAAAAATGAGCGGTTGAGCGGACTATATATCCTTGAGTGGACTATATATCTTAAAAGAAACTTGATAAGGCTAGTTGTTATGTCACTGTGTGGACATTTTGCCATGGTTTTTACATCACTTTGAAACCATTTGTTAGAATAATTATTTAGAGTTCGATGTTTAGCAAAGAAAATTAAGTTTTGCTAATTAGAGTACCTGGAATAAGTACATAAATACTGACAATTCTCCTCAAATCAACTTGTTAATTGTGCGTGATAACTAGATTTTATTGTATTTTGATATATTAATGTTATAGTTCATTAAACCGAGACACTTTATTACCTGTATAAAATCACTTTTTCGCATGCTGTTAATTTTTCTTTGATATCTCAGCACTGAAACATGCACATACTGAGCAATTAATTAGAGAAAAATGAGTAGAATACAAACTGTAAATTGAAATAAGTTGCCCGTTGAAATAGCATACAACGTATATTGCATTAATTAATAAAGTGCAAATAAACGCTAATCCTTGAAAGAAGTGCATGGAAGGGTTCACTGAACTACGCAATATGAAGAGCAACGAGGTTGAAATTCAATTTCGGATCATCGCATTACATGTGGAACGACAATAACATTCATTATTTGTCGAGTAGTATCATTATGAAAGTGTCTTCCTCAATGGAAAACAGAAGAAAAAATACAATAACAATGGTAATAAATATTATAACTTTTTATTATAAAAAGGTCAAATTGTCGCACCGTAATCATTTGTGAAAATCAAGAACGTCCATTCACTATCCACGTTTGGAACTCGTATTAGTTAATGCTAAGTAAATATACTCAGATTTTTTTGCATCAGCTAATAAAACCATAAATTTTGCACGGCACATCTGATACAGTAGGATTGTCATGTCTCTTAGTAGTGGTCTTCAATTGGAAGGTGACCGAAAAACACTAAAGTACAAATACCTTTTTAAGATGAAATGCTCGTGAACTCTCTACTGTGACGTTCCACCATAACTGGCTTTTCGACTTCAATAACTTTTCTCTTTAAGGAGAAACCAATATAAACTTCAAGAATTCAGGAATTAGTGCAATGTTCAAGAGGTTTTAAACGAATAAACATTTCGGCCTACTCTGGGCTAAATCGAGTAGATAAGCAATACGCTAGTTGAAACCGCAAGAAATTCCTTGTAATTCTTGAATACGCTCGTTGAAACCAAACGTAGACTGGTATTCAAAACCCATAGAATAATATCTATTAACTATTATTTCAAAAACGTTATTACCATACTTTCCATGTATTTGTGTATGACATTCGTACACTTCAATTACTCCCACAGAAACAACGGCATTAACTGGTGTCATGGCAGTGCCCCTGAACGGAGGCACTAGGGTTCGAGTTCCATGGGTGGCAGGATTTTCGACACTAGCTTGTCAGCTAGGTTGAATTCAGCTGACGGCTGGAGAGGAATTCTAGCAACCGGCTAGCAACACCAGTCCAATGCCGCAGCAATACCCTAGCAAACGGGTCTTTCCTACCCGATCTTTCCTTTCTTTTTCTTTTCCTCTTTCCCCATCTTCACCCCTTACTCACACATATTTACACCTACATGCACTACAGTATCCACATGATGGGAGACCAGTGGGGAGCTTAGAAATTGCCGTCGCTGGGGCGCTGTCACGCTGGTGGGAGATACCTCGTTCGGAAAAATCCCCTTAAGCCGATGTATGTCGGCGCGCGATCTCGCCATCCAGCGGGGGAAAATTATCGCCACCTCCCGCTATAAAACATGCACTTCACTCACGGTCGAATGACCTTAGCAGATGACGATCCCAGAATTATTAATTAATCAATCAAATTCTCCAACAAGCTTTTTTAAGTCAGGGGAGCTACGTTATTCGTGTCGAAAGGAGAGTTTGCGCACCGATTGACCTCGATGTTCGGTGCCTAGCAGGTACCAGCGTCGCGACACGTACTTAAGACCCACACGTCGCCGAAGTTTCAGTTGAGAACTAAGTACACTATAGCAACCAAACAATTATTACTAAACCCCAGTATTACCAACTCACTGTACAAAGACGCCGTTTACCGACGCTCATAAATCGTATTTACCCGCGCGCGGCGGCTCCATTTATTCGCTCCGCTTGGCAGCGACGCCGGCGGCCGTCAGGCCGTCGCCGCCCGCAGTCTTCCCAGCGGTTTGGGCGCGCTCGCGCGGAGGGCGGGGCGGGGGCGAGGGCGTGGGCGTGGGCGTGGGCGCGCGATTGCGAGCAGCGATAATCGACGGCGGGGGCGGGGGCGACCGCGGGCCATCCCCGGAATCACAATGCTTTTCGTCCCCCTCCCGTCCCTCCCAGCTTCCCTCCCCATCCCTTCCCGCATCGATTCGCGAATCGCGCTAACAATCGACAAGGCCCCCTACGTGAAACCGCGTGGCAGTCCGCGGCGCTTAAAACAATCCGAGGTAATTATCCGCGACGAGGGAAAAAAATAATAAAAGGAGGCGATTTCAATCCGCGGGATTCGGCGTTTCGGCCGTGGTCGCCGCGTGCCCTTTTCTTCGTCCGCCGCGGGGAATCCCCGATCCATGCAACAACGCCGCGCGGCGGCCGCCCGCGTAACTAAGGAAAACAATGCGCAAGCGGGTCGCTTTCGGGCAGGCGCTGTGCGCCCCGTCGTACGGTGGTTGCGACAAGAAGAAATGGTTCGGGTAGAAAGGAGCTGGATCGAGTTTCAGGGGGTCGGCAAATACAAACCTAGGAATTGAAATGGTGACAGATGAAGGTGAATCAACAAAGGAAGCATAAGAAAAGGGCCAAGTAAAAGAGAAAGTGGGTGGAAAATAGAACATGAGAAGAATGGTTCTGCAGAGGATGAAGGGACAATACGTACAACCTAACCTAGAGTTGGCGGGATGGCGATGGAGAAGGCACAGGCGAGGGCGACCCACGGACAGGAGCGAGACCAACAAACAGGCAGCAATGACAGGCCTATGAAGAAGCTCAATGGGTCAGGGACAACTGCCCATAGTGTTAGATAACTCGTTGGAGCGGCGGCTTTCTCGAGGCTACAGACACCTGCGGATCCAGAGCCCTGTTTCTCTTCGGCTTCCGTCGCAAGACAGCAACTGAATGGTCTCGGACCCTAAGGAGATTGCATGTCTTTAGTAATAAGATGCCAAAATACGCTTACGAAAGCTAAATAAAATTCAATATATAAAAATATTGAAGATGCTATAAACATTCTCTTCGGTTCTTACCTTAATCGGTTACTATTTTCATCACAATGCCATTTGTGAATTAGATAACTGGCATAATATTGGGTTAACGTCTTACATCTTGCGTAATAAATAAAGAAATCCGCCGAATAAAATTTATTTAGTAATGTTTCTTTGTTAAATTTCTCTCATGTGCTTTCTAACACTGACTAAACATTTATAATAAGAATCTATCTAAACCCCAGTAATGTGTAAGTAGTAAATTGTTAGTTTTAAATAGAAGGGATTTTTCAACTAAATAGAAAGAGTACTTTCCCTTCAAATATGTAATTATTTTTGACAATCTGTTATTTTATTAACTTGCAGAAGAAATTGTACAATAAGGTAGCTCCTTGCAATAATGACCTTTTATTTCGCTTCGACCACATCTACGAAACTCAATTACTTTTGCGAAAGGAATTCATGATCTTCTTCCCAACTGAATGATTTGCCCCTCACGTCGAGAAAAGAAGTTAAGAGAACAAATACATCACGAGCAAAAGGATTTTAATGAAGAGGCCGATGAAGCTTCACTTCGTTTATTTCTTCTTTCCGTGAAAATCCTTAAGGCAGATTAGAACTCTTGAGAGAGTAAATATTAGATCATCGTCAAAAAATAAACGCTTACGTCAGGACGTGCCTTTCCTGAATGTGACGCAAAACGTTTGCAAAAACACAGGAAGCGGATTTATATTTTAAAATGAGTATAATATTTTAAATGGGAACAAAATGACTATTATTTTTTCGATTGAAGGTCAGCGAGCAATTTCATTTTTGCATAGCAGTTATTTTGCATAAAGGTAAATAACATAACAAGCCACGAGTTGTTGACATGTATCTTCTTTTGAAATACAGTAGACGCCGCATATTGTAATCACTGTTGCAATCACTGTTGTATCATTTACCTAAAGTTATCATACTTATGATGTCTCATCCGGACTGATATTACAGCATTAAGAAAACATCGCTTATTGTGTTCAGAAGTCATTTTATGTTATCACTACTTTAAAACGCATTTCAATTACGCACAGGCTTGAACTCTCATGGATCGCGGCTCACGGATTTTACAGCAATTACCACTCGCTGTTCATGCGAAGAAATTCTGTGCACTCGACCAGCGAACACATCGGAAAAGAAATTTGGGAAAGGAAGACTGAGGAAGAAAACATCACTATACTGCAATTTATCCCACACTACGTCTGACAGGTCACCAGCTGTTGGTGACTTCCAATCGGGACCTTACACGTGACTCCAGTGATGTCCCTATGGTGGCGTTGAACCTTCCGATTGGATGACACCGAACAGCTGATTTCCGTCAGACGCAGCTTTGAATAAATCTTATTATACATCTGATGAGCTGACAAAAGACAATATTATATGTAAAATTGTCTCAACCCCCAACAACACAGGCGAGGATTATAAATATTGCGACCTGCTGCCCAGCATAGGTCATTTGATTTCCAGACATTATCAGTACGAGATTTACATTAATGGAATCCTCAGGGGAATCCAAAAGTAGATGCAAAACCAGAACCGAGAATTTCTTTCTCTTTCATTTGATAACCTTCTAATTAATTTTTTCGTCTTTTGTTATCAATCGGTTAATGTTATAATCTCTTATGTGATTACAATAAGCGGCATCCACTTTGTAATAGAATTGGAAATTTGAATTCCCGTATCCTTCGAATCTCGAATCTTGTAAAGATTAAATGTAAGAATATTTTTGCACAAGTATTATCATGAGAAACTATCATACAGATAACAAAAAAATTGAAGCACTCTAGCATCAGAACTTTATCAGCAATAGTTTGACATGCGCCAGTAAATAGGCCGAAGCCAATCAGCACTGGAAACGGGAGCGAGGAAGTTTCTCGCATGGAAACTGCATCGAATTCATTAGAAAGTTGTGCCCTATGTGGCGCATCGCATACCTGGACCTTGATTCCTCACGCCCGCACGCACACACACACACACACACACACACACACACACACACACACACACACACACATACATACACACACACGTGCCCGCGCGCGAACGCAGCCAGGCACACACACAAGTAGGGTTGCCAGATTGAGGAATTTTGTCCTCCAAAATGGCAATTTTATTTCGTTATGGAAAAAGAAAGGGGAACATATATCGATGAAGAAATGGTTGGAGAATTTGGGGGAAAATTATTTTCATGCAGAGTGTACATAGAAATATTATTATATGAATTATTATGAATAAAAAAGAAACAATAGATATTATTCCTTGTTTTATGCATCAGAAAGAGAAAAATAAACGACAGGCATAGAAGGGAAAAGCTTGAGAAAAAAGAAGATATAGGGTTTCAAGCAGCTCAAAGAACGATGATTGGTTGATTCGAGCTTCTTTAGTACAGCCAATGGCATCCTCAGGGACCGCTTATGTCGTTGATTCATAATTTGGAGAATATTTGTCGTTTCAAAGTTGGGGAATTTCGTTTCATTGGAGAGGACACTTCTGGACATTCCAAAGTCGTGGACGGGAAGTAGCTCGCAGCACGTCTGGCAACCCTGAACCCAAGTTCGCGGACCTAAGCAAGAGCTCACGAGCCGCAAGCGCGCCTTCAGAAAATATTAAATACAAGAAGCATTTTTAAAAGTTACAAGAACGTTTAATCATATAATGTACACAATTCTTTCAATATGTATATTTTATAACATAAACAGATTGAAAATACATCACAATAAATGAAGTATCGTTAATGTATCTATTAGTAATTTTAAATCTACTCCAAAAATATTTAATGATAAAACCATTTTATTTCTTAATAGCATTAGAACAACTTCACAAATTTTGTATGTTTTGAAACATATTCAAATATTTTTTAATCATTCTGAACGTTTTTAAGAGAAGTTCGGTTGGATGCCTCCCAGCCGTGATGCTTTGCTTACCGAACAGTAGCCATTTGGCACGCGCTTACTCGTATATGCGAGAGTACGCCATTCATAGAAGCTTGACGAACATCTCGCCAGGAAAGTGCATCATTTTCGTCGGGAAGTTGTGCCCTTCGGGGGCGCGCCGCGCACCTGGGTATCGCTGACACACACACATCGAAACTAGCACCGATCTCCTACAATGCATGCTCAATTCTGTGCAAAAAAAGTCAGACGACAGTCAGTTTTTCTTTCTCCCTCGCGTCATTTGTTATCCATGCTTTGATTTCTTGTAACCAAAAGGGATTGTTTACGGGTACGCACAAAACAGTTTTGTGCGTAGTAACATGTCAAAGGTTTCGTTTGGGCTGTAGTTCTCAACGTTTTCTTGACGGTGGGTCTTTACTGAAGTTTGCATTTAAAAAATCTTATTTCATTAATAAATTTCCTTATCTCGGAGTTTTAAAGCACTACGCCCAAAAAAGGGTATTTTAACGCATGTCAATTGCATTACTTTTTCTAATTTTTTTTAAAAACTTAATAATTTTTTTTAATGATTAAATTCACACTCACTAACTGATTAAAGACAGGTTAGGTTCATTTATTAGATAGGAATAATAAAATTGGTCTCCTGATTAACTAGGTATCAACAAGAGATCTATCTCCAAGGTACAGATTTCATCAAACCAGATACGAACGACCCGATCTTCTACAATGCAAATGTATATAACTGCGTAATAAAAGGTTTTTAGTAGCTTCACAAGTATTCTCGTAGTTTTTCACCATCACGAAGTAAGTATGATTTACTCCGCTTTGTCCGGTTTAGTAAACTACACTTCAAAAACCCAATTCTGGGAGAAATCTAGCGGCCGACTGCTCTGATGGGTAGCTGCCCCTCGGTTTATCCCATCAACACCAGGCGACTGCCTAAGCAGTACCCTAACACACTGGGCTCAGATCGGGCCCAATCCTTTCTTCCTTTCCCTTGTCCTGTCCTCATCCCTTACATGCCCTTGCATGTACCACATTACCAGTCAGGACGGGAGACCGGTTGGAGGCTTAGACCTCACAAGTGTCTTTGCAGGCGCAGGATCTCACCATCCAGCGAGAAAGGAATCTTTGCCACCTCCCTTTAAAACATTCACTTAGCTAACGAGGATAACAACCGTAGTCGGTGACGTGCCCGTAAACACCAATCAATAATTTAACAAAACAAGAAAATACAACAAAATTCAACAATGCAAAAATCCAGAAAACAACAACAGAAAAACGTAAGTAGAGCAAAAGTCAAAAAGCAGAATCATAAGATTAGCGTCTCGGCCTTGGGGCAACGGCCATTGCGGTGTGTTGTTCCCATGTGCGTTTACCTCGCCGCTGGGAGGTTCCGGGCACGAGCAATATCTGCTGCACGTCGGGCGGTGGAAGGCCTTCCCTCGGCAGCGAAGGGTAGCGCGAGCGGGCCTACGTTGAACTTCCCGTAATAGTCCGCTCCTTCCGCCAACTTCGCTAGTGGATATTACATTCCTGCACACTGGTGCTGTGAAGGGTACTTCAAGATTTCTGGAGTGCACAGCGTTCAGAGAGTCGAAAGTACAATTAACTTCCTTCATTCGCGAGGAAGTCTTCATACATTCAAATGGAACTCCCTCGACACGTTCTCTTTCTGAAGGATAATATTTATCACAAGAGTACGGTATACTTACAATGAAACAATAAGATATATTAATTCATGCTCATAGCAAGCTTTAACTTTAACTGAAAAATCTGCAGCAGGGGCAAAATGGCTGAATATCAATTTTGAGAAAGTTTTAAACTGAAATGGACTTCCCTATTAAAGCAGATGAATTTGTGTAACTTAATCGAAACATTTTGTGGTCAGATGTGATTTAATGAACTGGAACGATTTTTTCCCTGTAATATTAAATCTCTCTAAACGAGTCTTAATCGTATCGGCGAACATTTAAATGGAAAATTTCTCTTTGCCTCTCCTCATCTATTAAATCAAGATACTTTAGTATGTTTAGAATTAATTGTTTGTAGAATGAGTATTTTTTACATGCAACTTGATAAAAGGGGTACAAAGAAAATACATACACTATTTTGGTGATAAAAAGGAAGACTACTTTCAAGAAAATCAAGGTTGACAGTTTGTAAAGGTGCAATAATTTATGAAGCGACAGTATTTGCTTTTTGAAAAAACGCGTGATCCCTTTTACATAGACATACAATCTTCCCATACTAGATAAATATGAACGAGGGATCGCCAGAATTGGTAGAAACATAAAAATAACTATGGTTGGACATACAATGTTTGTGCACCGAGCCATCGATACATAAACTGACAGTTACACCCTATTACCGTTATGATTATTGTTGGATAAAAATGTGTTAAGGTAATTGCTTTTATCTGCTGCAGCATTGATATTCTACATACCTATTTACACACTTACACACCGGCAAATATTTCCTTGAGTTCATTATATCTAAGACTTATTTAAAGAATATTATTAAATCATAGAAACTGCACAAATGACTATTGAAATAATTAAATTAGAGACTAGTCAATTCCAAAGAGGAGAACAAGTGCCGAACACTACAGCAAACCCTACTTATATACTGTTAATTTTCAGCTATTGCCAACTAATTTGACAACGAATTCTTGCCTGCCACTCGGTACATCTTAGCTGAGAAATCGTAAGCTTCTTTTTCTAATGAATACAGATGTGCAACCGACACAAACCTCCGTCATTTAAGACGGAATACTTCGGCGGCAGTGGTCAACCGAGGGCTGCGGAAAGTGTTCACTTTCCTACAATTCTTGGGCGGCGAGCCGCGTTGGGGGTCTTTGTAAACGTGGCGCGGGGGGGGACCGTGGCAAGGCGGGGGGGGGGCAGGGCGGAGGAGCGGGGGCGGCGCGGGCAGTGGGGAGAAGGGAGCGGTTTTATTTCGAATAATGAAGTCCTGGTCTGTTCCGATAAGGACTGCCTGTGTTTGGAACTCATTAGAAGATTTCAATATAGGACGACTTTCGGGCAGAGGGCGGTCCTGCCCTGAGAAAAACGGGAGCGAAGTGGCTTTGGGGGTGAAGCACAGTGTCCAAAACTCTTTCCTCCGGCTAGCAGTGCTGTAGTAGCTGAGCCTAGACCCGCACAAAAACGAAGGCAATATGGGTCCTGACGGTGGCAGAATTTTTGACACTAGCTGCCTTCCTTGGCCGTGTTCTGGAGGAGAATCATAGCGGCTGGGTGCTCTGATCAGTAGTTTTCCGCGATTTCTCAGATGAATATCAGTTCGAAATAATACCCTAATATATAGAGCACTGACCGCGCGTGATCTTTGCTTCCACGACCGAGTTCTTCTCTCAGAATTTACTTATTTTCATTTACACCTACATGCATTGCACCACCACACATTTAGGGAGACCAGTCACAAGCTCAAATCTTTGTTCCTGCTGCCCCTTGGTAAGCGACACCTGGAGGGGAAACTCCCGCAAGCTTTTATGTAAGTCGGCGCCGAGTCTCCCAATCCAACGAAGGAAGAACATCGCCTTCTTCCATGACAAAACATGCACTACACCAACGAGACTAATGACCATACCAGTTGGCGCTTTTAAAAACACGAAATAATCAAGAATAAATCGAATATTTGTGTGTTCAACAAACTCGTCCATTCCAACTCTGCTAACATTGATATAGTTACATATTTTTCTCAGTTTTCTAGAATCGTGTGTCCACCCACTGCGCGCAGCTCCAGAGGCGGCGGCTGCATCGCCAAAGACATGAATCGCGGGAGAAACACCGGAAGCAAATCAGCGCGGCCAGCGGAGGGCGGTCGGACGACCGCAGCGCCGCGGCGATAAAGCAAATTAAAAGCAAACAACGGACGAGCGGAAGGCGTGACGGCGGCTGCGTGGCATTGAGACAAGAGCCCTCCGACGAACGAGTGGCTTAAGATTTAATATTGTCCGAAACAGGTGTCCGTGCGGTCCGGGTAGGGAACAAAAAACGGCGGCGAGAGAAGAGATACGAGCCCGTCGAGTTCGGAAGGGCCGCCTATTCGAAATGTACTCTGTCTGAGGTATTAACGCACACAGATTGAAAATCTGTAGATCGTGATCACCTATGTTTTGAAAATCGAGAGACGAGAGGGAGTTTCTTCTTTTTCTAACGTTTTCGAGAACAATCCACGGATACACTTCCTATATCAAAAATGTCTGGAAGTTCGGTATAGAAAGATCTTGTATTGCAGCCTTTTAAAGTAACTGAAAATCGTGAAAATAATTGTTTGTATTTATTATTATTATTATTATTATTATTATTATTATTATTTCACTCATTTGTAAGTCGTGCTGTAGGAACGCTGTCGCAACTAATACATTGAAAGCGAGAACTTATTATAAACTTACGGGATATAATGTTCTCATTTTCTTTCAAAAATGTTCGTTTAAGGGGTTCAATTTGCATTAACGCACGAGAGTTTTCCACGGTATCATGCTATTGCATTGTTTATATTTTGTTTAAAAAATTGATTTTTGGGAGACGATTTTAAGCTCTTGGGATATTCTGCAGTAATTTTCACACTATAATGTTAATTCTAGTCGTGTGATTTGCTTCTTGAATTTCCATAACGTGCTCAGAGCAAAACATAGGTAAACTTTGAAACAGAGCGTAATAGGATATGTTTATTACACACCATTTTTCAAATTATTAGCTGTGATTTGAAGTTTTTAAAAAATGTTATGTCCCCATAAAAAAGCTCATTTTACGTACTAACTTATCAAAATTAAAATTCAGTTATAATATTAACTCATATTATTTTTTTATTTTTTAAAGAAATATCACGGGTGTGTATTAGACTGAATTATCAGTATGGTCACGATCATCAACATCGCACGATCACCATCACGACATGTGCAGTAATTAAAGAAACACACTCCTACATTATCAGCTATACTTTTATATCACTACATTATGTGTGAATAAAATAGGTAGCTCACATTTCACTGACCTCGCAATAAATAAAGGAACTGGAGAGAGTTTGTAGCATCAAACATAATTGACAATATAAGCAGATAGGTGATAAGAGTATCATCCCATTGTTTTGAGGAGTGATTCAGAGACAGCTACTCAAATGGTTATTTCAACTTGTTTGCTCATTGTACATAAAGATATATTGTGGCCTTGCTTTGTATATCTGTATTCTCTCTCAAACTACTATAAATTCACTGGTATTGTTCTTCCACCTTCATCTTTTGTGTCTGGCAACCTGATCGCCCACACACGTATGTCCTTAACTTTGTCTTTAAATTCAGCTAGTTGTGTACATTCTCTGCCATCCATTGTGGTCAACTGCATTGTCACTTAAGCAAGGTGATGCAGCACTTAAAAATAAGTGGGTCTTGATGAGTTAAGAAGTAATCAATGATCATCGGAAGAGGGTTGAATAATCCTACTCTCTCCCTTCTCTTGAAATGTCATTCTGCGGTTAGGGAGCAATTTTTTCGTGTAACGCGTTGGGTTTGGTTTTATGAACAATTAAACACTTACTGGGACTGCTCTGAAAAGCTCATACACAAAGAAAGAAATATTACCAAAAAGTTATTTAGGAAGATCCTAACATGAACATCATCGTATGTGAAGCGACAAAACTTATGCATTATGAATTAGATTGATTCTCAAGGAAGAAGTGATTATTTCGAGTAATCAAATGGAAAGTTTTTTATCAAAGACCTTTTCCCTGAGAGAACAGCATTTATTTGTATTATTATAAATGCATTTCAAAGTAATATATGCAAATAATAAAAAAATGTATTAGAACATTCACAAATACATCGGAAAATCCTCTCAAAAGTTTCGGAGGTAAAAAATAGTCATATGTTATTCACAGAAGGTTTCTTCAAAATGCTTCTGTTTTATTAGAGGCATGTTGGGGTGATCTCTTGGTTTTTAAAATAAATGTTTTCGTTCAGATCGCTGCGAGATCTGAAGTGGGAAGTTACGAATATCGTCATGACTAAAAAAATGAGGTGGTTAATTTTACTAGCTAAGCTAACTTACCCATTTTCGCATTTACACGCCTTCCGTTCCTGATCACAATTAATGCGGAAACGAGAAGAACTCGGCAGCCTCATTAGTCTCTGAACTGTTCGACGTGGTCACAGGTCCAACAACACCCGCCCCCACCCAACCTTATCACTGCTTCAGCTTGTCAACGCCCTCAAAAATATTTGTTTACGATTTTTTGGAGATGTTTGTTTATAAGAATTTACCTAAGTATACGTGCTTTCCCTCCTCTTCTATCGCTTCTTGCTTGTGTACTTGGGTGGAACTATTTTTGAGTTACGCTCATTCTCACACGAAAAAAGCATTTTATTTTACTTTAAAATGTTTTAGCTTATCTGCTTTTTAAAATTATTTGAAGATCTTCACCATGACGCACAAATTACTTGACTAAATCTACGTGGAGAGTTTAAACTTATTTGACGTGTCATTTCGTGAATTTCGAGTCTGAGTTCATGAAATGTGAATTTCTATGTTCCTATCCGAATCTTTTCACGTAAGCACACAAATATGCAACGAACAAATATTTTCTTCTCGGCAATCCAACTTTGAGGCCATGAGATACACGAAATGAAATTTTTGCAAACACCTAAAGTAATTCATTGCCAACTCTGCATCGGTTGTTTCAACCCTGCAATGTCTTTCCTTTCCCTTTCTCGTCCCGTATGTATCCCTTACAAGTTTTTGCACAGCACTGCCACACATTTCGTGAGACCATTCAAAAGCTTAGAGTTGGTCCCGGCCGGGGCAGTGCCCTGCTGTAATAGATACCTATGACACCCCCCTCCAAGCCGGCGTGTAGGCCAGTGCCAAATATAACGTTCCAGTATGGAACACAAACATCCAAGAGATTTAACATACACTATGCTTATGGAAGTAATGGCCACAATAGTTGACCCGCATGAAAAAGCGAAGTAATTAGAGAGAAAATTAATCATCGAGAACGTAACAAGTGCAAAATCCTTGTGAAGCATAAGCTCGTTGGCTGTTATTCCGGTCTCGACGCACGTTTCCCGCCGCGGGGCCCGGGAGCGCCGGCGCGGGCCGAAGGAATCCTTTCTGGGCGGCGGCACCGGACGGCCGCCCGCGGCAGGTGGGGCGCTGCGGCGGCGTCGGCGGCGGCGGCGGCGGCGGCGAGGGCGGCCGATTGAAAAAGCGCCGCAATATCGGAGGCGCCGATCCGCCGCGCGCGCTCTCATTGGCTATTTATCGCCGGTAATTGCGCGTGTATTAAGTGCATAAATCGCCCGGCGGCGGCGGCGCCGGCAGCGGAGGCCCCGGCAGCGGAGGCGCCGCGCCGGCGGAAGTGGCGGCGGACGCGCCGGTGGAGCAGGCGTTGATGAGGGAGATGGCGATGGAGACAGAGCTGGAGGCCGTGCTGATAACGACTGCTAGTGGCAGCGACGTCAATGCTTGAGGTAATAGCCAGGCAGCCCGTCGTGTAGCGGCTGAGTCGTTCTCGTCTCTCATGTGAGTTTACATACCAGGCGATCTGTGTGGAATTTGTTATGGGCAGAGTGGGTGCGCCACCAGTGTTCGCGCGGTTCACCCGGCTCCCCTGTGTCTCGCTCCATCTTGTATCAAACTCTTGCAATCATTAAATTATCAACATCATTCGACCACTTCAGGTATGGCAACTTTAAAACCATAAAGATAACACCACGCCCCTTCTGCCTCGCCACATATGGCAGCAAACTGCTCATTCTGGTAGCGCCGGCGCAAGGCGTTGCGGTCAGACTGCTCGCCTTCCTCCGCTGGGACAGTAGTTCAAATCCCGGTTCATTTGGCGGTGGAAGAAACAAGTACGTGGCATGTTTTCTAAGCGTTCTCCCGTTTTCTTTGCTTCTCATTGCATCATTGCTCCATCATTTATGTCGACATAACACATACTCGCATACTCATCACAATCATTCATCCACTGCAGCCATGGCTACAAGGTTTATTGTCTGGCATCATTATAAATGTATATTCAAATAACTGTCGTCAACATCCAAGGCGGGTTACGTCAGTAGAACACCTTTCCTGGGTGAGATCCGGAAACAAAAATTAGAAGCAAAAATTGTACTAACACATAGAAATATAAAATATGTGGAAACACATTCTTCAAATTCTTCCTTTATCTACTTTCTATTTCACAGATATAATTTAATCATGAGCAGTAGCAATGTGAGTTGTCGTACACAGTCCATTATACGGACCACAGGAAAGGCTAATAGCTACCCCCATTCAGCCGTGATAAAACTAAGAAGAAATCGATAAGTAACTCAATCCACGTTAGGACGCACTACTTTCGTTTCGAAATTAATATTATATTTACGCAAGGCATAATCTACAAAATATGATACACTGATAGTACGCAAAGAGCGATAAAATACTATTTTCCCAACACTATCTAAATTTATTATTTTCTTGAACTATTCTTTCGTTGAGGAAGGAAGAGTATTTAAATCATAGCAGTACGATCTCGAATTTTATCGTAAACTTTATGTTTATGTTTCTTTGGAGCTGTAACACTCCACATATATCAGGATTATGGTCGATCTTATCTATCTCAAATACGGATGAGATGATGGAGATACAGGCAGTTTTGTACCTGTAAAATTGGGATGGATGTATAACACGCATAACTGTCAGAAGGGTTTGAGTTCAAATTTGGTAAATACGACAGGAGAACTATCTAGTTATGCCGTTCCGAGGATCGTAAAGATATTTTGATTTTAGGGAGAACTTCACATCAAGCGAACTCGCGGTTTAGCCCATTGGTCACAGTGCTCGCTTTCTAAGACGCGACCCCGGGTTTGATATCCGGGCGGGCCAGATTATAGTGTGCGTTTTCCTCGCGCTGTCCCAGTATATGTTGCTGTGAGACGATGAGAAAACTCATATAACCTGTTGAGAAGACCAGAATTCGACCTAGGGACGTCTTCACACACACTCCTTACACCCTTCACCGCGAGGCCGGGACGCTGCTGGTAGGACCAGACAGACAGGGAGCATTTACATGAAGCTACTATGTCATTTTACAAATGTTCTGGAAAATGGTTGCTAATGTTCACATTACTTTTCCTCAACTAAAAGAAAATGCGCTTATACATATAGCATAATTCTGATTTTCACTAAAAGGTCTGAAATTTTTAAAAGTTCAAATGTTTTCGTAATATTTTCATCAACTTCAATAATAGACCTAGATGTTTCTTTCTTGACGTACTTTAACCCTCAATTTTAAATCTTTAAATGATGTCATGTACAAATTTTCAAAAATAATAGTAATTTGCGAGTAATTTTTACGGACAGTGACTTTTCCCAAACTATGGAAAAAGTGGTTCCATTTTTTGTCTTTGAACTTCTTGTAGGAATGATACACAATAAACTGAATAATATGAACTATTTTTAAAAACTTTAATTTTGAAGCATGATTTCTTTCTAATTTTTACCTTTACTTTATTGTTTATTATCTATTTTATAAACCTAAGTGTAGGAAAAGTTTTAGTATATCGTGCGTTGCCACTAGTTACAGAAGAATGTCAAGTATTGTAACCAAAATGAACATTCCCCGCATTGGACATGATTAATTAGAAAGGTTTAATGACGTTTCAAATTGACAACTATATTTAACTAAACTTATTTTATCATTCCCCAAGCTGGGTAACCGTTTGTAAAGTTTTTTTGATTTTTCTAATTTATTTGCCCTGCAATGCTCGTAATTTACTTGCTCTAATTATTTATAATTATGCTAGATATGTTTTCTATTAAGATCGTGCACGAGTTCGACGAACAACATACGTCATCTTACCGGCTGAACGTGGATGTGAGACACTGTACACAAATGCGATTCCTGGAAATCCTGTTGAATTTACTACCTACTGAATTCAATGGCAATTCAATGAAATATCAGCCTTTTCTTTTCAAACAAAAATTAACATTATAATCACAAGTCTCGAGCTCGATTAATTCATGATTCTATGGACTATCAACAGCAACAATGTCTTCTCGGTTGATATGATGCCGCCGTCGAATCCAAAAATGGTGGTGTGGTTTATGAACCTAATGTCCGTGTAAACTATATTTTTTACGACTGTTGCTAATTATACAACATTATACATTCGGTATAATGTTGTATAATATATCGCGGCGCGACTTTCCCTCACTAGGTTTTGGGTGAAACCTCTAATCGCGACTACTATTTCCTTTAACTCAATAATTTATCATTCCCTCTACGGAACCAATCTCATATAAACCCACAAACACGAATATTTTAAAATATGTTTTCTACATTTTTCTTTATATATTATAAATATTTTTAAATACAAAATTTATACACGACAATAACTGTAACAACCATTAAAAAATTCAAACATTTACCCACTTAAACCTCAAACAATACTGCTTGGGCAACACTTATGGATTAACCAGGCAAATATTTATCTACAACATAAATCTATTATCGCAAAATTACAATTTCATAATGCTCACATGATGTGAACTTCTTAGGTGTTTCCGTGTTTCTTTTTGCTAAAGCTAAATTTTCATCGCCCTCCCCTAATCAAATCCATATTAATGACCACACAAAGCCGTGCCGTACCCCTACAATACAATTCTCGTCTAGAATCCAGCATGGCACGCCTAAATGTTTATGGTTCGTTGCTATGCCACGCGTATGCTTTGAATTTTGACATTCTGGATAAATAAATTATGTCGTATTACACCCGAGTGACATTCTGGTATGTCATATTATATTATATTCAGCATTTCAGTTTTTCAGGTGAAATTATAAGACATTTTGGACAGTTTGTACTAAATGTAAATAAATATTTACAAAAAATATTCTGAAAAGTGTGCTAGTCTGCAGAGCCTATGAACAACGAATTGACAAACATCAGTAATTACACTATTTCTCTATAATACTTGTTAGATGTATGAATACATTGATTTGTAATTTTTTATTAATGCATAAAATACATCATAAATGTCTTCTTTATTTGCGAAATATATTATTAATAGACAAACAAAATAATTTGTGATGCGCCATAATATTAGCTCTGTGATACAAAAAGAAATGTATAATGTACAATTAATTCAATGAGGCGAGATAATACAGGTAAAAAGAAATCAACCACAGAACAAAGTTAGTTTTTACGAAGAACTATCAGTTAACCAAGCATAAAATGTAAAATATTATTCACTGCTTACTCCCTCCCCCGACTGCTATCAGTTATCCAAGCATAAAACGTAAAATATTATTCACTTCTCTCCCCCTTCCTCGTCCACTCACTGAATAAACATCGCCAGGAATCAACATTCTCAATATCGGTCGCTCGTTTACTTAAATATGTACGATGGAAGTCTTTTGCAACGTAGATTGGTGGGAAAGAAAAGAAGCGACGCGGAGAATAACTGGATGCGACACAAACGTGACAGAACTTAGCGTCTCCGAGGAAACAAGAAAGTTGCCGCCTGGAGGTAAATACTTCCTCGAGTTGCCGCTGTCGGGCGCCACCGGCAACAGCAAAAGAATATTGGCTAGCGCTCCGTGCTGTGGCGGCATGGCACCCGTCAAGATGTAAATACCTCCTCATGCATACCCAATCTGCCAGCGGTCGGGAACGGACAGGAGGCGACTTAACAAAAGGCCCGACGGGCGTTATCGACTATGGAAATGTCGACCGTCATCCTGCCCGTCAATTTTTCTTTTAAAGCAGAATGATCCCAGAAACGTTTTAAATATGGTCAGTTTGGAACAACGATGTAAGTACCAAATTCGAAGAAATAGAGCCAGTGCCAGTCAATTCAGAAAAGCTTCAAGGAACTCCGTTGAAAACTAAACGTGGTTACCATGAACGTTCGAAACATGGTTAGGTCATTCTTGAGATCTCGGTTATCCAACACCATGATCACAGAGAAAAGTGACACATTACTCAGTTGAGTTCTACAAATTATTGTAATATCAGCAGTTACAGTAGATTTTCGGAACTACGTAACCATAGCGGTTTCACAGAAAAGCGAAAGAAAAGATTTTGAAAAGTAAATCAACGTGGCAATGACGGTATTGTCATGTCTTGCGGTAATTGCGTTTCGTGTGGTATGTGCTATTGTCTTGTGATATTCGTTAATTGTGCCGTTTACTTGAAAAGCGTTAACTAATTTATTGGCGTAAATGATATTTAGAGCGCTGTGACACGAAAACTTTGATCACTTCAAATGTCACAGTGTTCTGATTCTAGGAGACAACACCGACGTAAATAAAAATAGGATCCACGGATTTTTTGTCGATAAATCCAAAAAAATAAATCCCTGCCCAACATTTGTAAGCTCATAATTCCACAAAAATTGAATGCAGAACAATTGGGAACAAATATGTTTTTATATTTCCTTCTAATATAAAAGTGTTTTGAAGTTACGTTGTTTCCCCAGATAAACGATATGAGGCAATGGGGGTAGCAAAATATATACTTCATTGAACAAAATGTTGATCATCCATCACTCACGATTTCCTTTTTTAAAGATGAAAATAAGGCGACATCAAATTGCTACTAATTGACTTGGAATTACAAAAGATTTTAATCAATATCTCCTACATAGAATTTTCAACAAACGCACAATCCACGAAAAAATCTCTGGGATTCTTTAAAAGCAATGAAGCAAACATATAGGTTTCACAGTACAAGACAACAAGGGACTGGGAGCCACGTGGAAAATGAACGGCGACACCTCCTGTGGTTAAAGGGACCGAAGCGAACGAAAAAGCATTTTTCGCAGAAATGCAACGGCACGATCCAATTGTTTTAATTAATTTTGCTGTAATACGAGCCACTGCTGGGGCGAATACGCAGGGCTTAATTGCGCAATGGAAGAATAGTTATTCCAATTATTTCATCTACATTTCGTTCGCAGAACACATACTGGCTGTGACTCAGTGGCTCAGTGGCAGCAATGAAGTGGTTTTTGCAGGGCCAGTGAATAGGGTGAGAGTCTGGACACTGCGGACTATCGACACTAGCAGTTGCTCCAATCAGTATTTTTCTGTGCAAATCCGATCAATATCAGGTGATTGTTAGCGCAGACCTTAAATCAGCGGGTCACGGACTTTGCAGGCCACGGATCTTCCCTTCCAAATTCTTCTTGCCCATTTTGTACCCTTACACACCCTCGCACACGCGCGCACCCACCCACACAGACACACATTCTCGCACTTCGATATCACACAGGGGAGGAGCTTAGAGCTTATCCCGGCTGGGGTGGTGCCACGCTTCTCAGTCTCTACCCAATTCTTTTTAGACGACCCATTATCACATGTGCTTCCCAATCTAGAACGGAGCATCACAAACATAATTTTCAAAACTATAAATTTTGAAAAGCCATGTTAGACTAGCAGTACATGTTCCATGGTATGTCTACAACTCCCATCTTCATAGGAAATCATATAAATTTCGTATTATATATAAACCTAATGCATAATTTTTTATCCTTCGTCACCAATTTTCCACTTGGCCTTTTCAAACTCTGTATCACCTACTCAACTTCTTCCCCGAATACTCCTTTCGCGCTGCCTTAAACAAACTATTACCCACTTATCAAAACTATAGTTATAACTAATAGATCTAACTATTCACAATAAACACACATACTCATTAGTTCAGTGTCAAATCCTTTCCAAAGGGTTTCTTAAAATGAATTTGTGAATAAAAGCTGTTAGCCCGTCATTACTGCTCAGTATAGTGGAGACTATAAAAATAACAGTATAATTTGCATTTGAGGTAAGAAAGTTGAAAAACGCATCATATACAGAGTGAAAAAATGTGGGAAGTAAAATAATTACCGTTGCCTCATTTATCACTATTTTATGGACTCATCTTCGGGTCTTTTTGTGATTTATGTCAAATTTCCCTAACTATCAGCCATTTCACAACTGAGTATCAAAGAGATTCATATTTTGGAGAGGTTGGCACACACTTTATTTACGGACTTAGTCAACAAAAAGTTCATTTTCCTGTTTTAAAAAAACTGATAACATGTATTTGAAAATATTTTACTATTTCTCAATGATAGTATGATGGAGTAATTGTAAGAGTAGGAATGAATATTAGTTAATATGATTGTAGGTTGTAGTCGATAATAACTTTTTTCCATGTTTGCATTTGTGCTTGACTATTTAATATTTCATATTGAACAGTTTTTGTAACTTTTTGAAATGTAATTGTTTGATTTTACATTGGTTATCAATGACTAAGTTAGTGTGGTCTTCAATAAATTTAAACAATATTATTATCAATATTTTTAAATTATTTGTGCGTTTAAAGATAGAAAAATCGGAAACGAAATACAAATAGTATGTTACTTAAGTGTTACGAAGATTCCACGAAAAATAATGGAATTTGTTATACTATTTATTTTAGCCGTTTAGAAGAAGACATGGCCCAATGGAACAGTTTTATAAACTTTTATATCATAAAAAACAAAATCCTTAAGAAACCTTTACAACAATAAGGCTGAAATAAGAACATTTCGAGATTTACAGAATTTTGCTTTTTAGTAGCATCCCTCAACAGTTCACGCCTTGAACAGGTTTTCGTGCCAGCAGTATAGCAATACTCTGCAATAACTAAAAGCGCGCAGTAACTCTGCATTGCACATACCCCATCAAGGTTTATTGGTTTGAGAAAGTTTTAATATTTATTAACTAGTTTACAGAACTCAAAATTGGCGATCTGTGGCAAAAGTCTGTCAATAATTTCTCTCAAAATCCTTGTAATTTATAGGAACATTGCGCAATCGCACTAATGTTGATAGTAAAAACGCCTTCCCACAAAACACAAAACTGCTGGGCGTTAGAGTCGCGTGTGCTATTGAAATAGCGTGCAAGAACGAAATACGAAAGTATTCCTGTGTTTCCGCGTGCATTAGCAGAGAGTAACTCTTAACATTTATTTTGATAAATTATTCTGATAATTCTTCAGTAAAAGTTCCGTTAAGTGATGAACAATCATTAAAGGGACAGGCTCGGCCCACTCTCTTGGAAAAAAAGAAGGGAGGCTGAAACTTTAAAAAAATCAAAGGTAGGGCCCGTTAACGTATTGCTCGTAACTCACACCTCAAATGGCTCCCGACGGGAAAAGATTTTGAAAGTTAATAGTAGCGTTTTACGCAGAGCGTGACGGGGCGGCGTAGTATGACAACGCACGGCGTGCCTCGATGTAATGAAACTGCTCAGTTATCCGAAACGATGACGGATTTACGTTAGGGCATGTGCGTGTCTGGTAGGGAAAAGCAGTTTAAGTACCAAATGTCGTAAAATAATATCACTTGAAAATTTGGAAGAGGAAAAAACGTAAAGATAACTTATCGTTATTGATTGTATTGTGCTGTTAATTATTGTATAGTTCTAATGATATGGATGAAAAGTTTTGGAGTTTTATTACAAATAGTTTTTACGAGAATTTTTGACGATCGGATATATATTGTAAGACTTTATTTTATCAAAACTAAATATAAGGAAATAATATTCAGTAGCTATTCACACATAGAAAAAAGCGGAATCAAAGTGTGAAAAGAGTCCAATTGTCGCTATATCACATTTCATTCTCAAGGAAAAAATATTTTATCCAATGACTGTATAACTTGAAAAAAAATTATCGCGTAAATGAACCTCAAAACATTTAATGCAGTGAAATAGCATTACGTTTCTATAATATATTATTAAACATTAAAGTTTTATTTTGATATTGGTTTTAACGGGATCATGCAATTATGTGTTGAATTTAATTTACTACATATGTAACACAGGTGTACCTCAAAACTTAAAACTTGCCTTGATATTCGGGAGAAGTGAATATATTATTTTATTTACTTAAAAAACAGCTGCTTATTGCTAAATGAATACCTTTACTAAAATGGTTCTCTGGGATAAACACGCAAATTACGATGTGTAATTTAAATTATGATTAAGATTTATGCTTTTTATATTTTTCTCTTGTTTCCCTTTTCATATCATTTGAGGACAGAATTAAAAGGAGATTACCCACTAATAGTTGTATCTGCAGCGAATACTTCTTTCAAATAAAGCAGTTGGATCGGTCACAAAATGCAATTGTGTTTAACCACACTTATACCATTCTTTTATCAAAACCAATTCTATAGTACCCGCACCTTGAAATGCTCAGAATAATCAATTGCCTGGACTGTTTGGGCTTTAACTCTGCATTCCCGAAGCTCAGAGGCGCCGCCACTAAGCTGATGAGAGATGTGAATTTTATTCCGCAGGGAGCGATGCGAGAATTGCGTCGGTTTGTTCCTCTATTAAGAGCAATTTGTAAGGATCATGAGCCTGTCCGCTGAGGGATATCAACGACACTCAGGCAGAAAGCGATTCATAAAAATTGCCACAAAATTAGTTATATACCACCGATTCTAATGGCTGAAGATCCCGCAGCTAACAGTGCGTGTATGTGTGCGTGCCTCGGTCCGAAACTCCCCCTTCATTTTGGGTGCTTCTCTGTAGCCTGTTAGAATTCTACAGAGACGTTTCTCTGCGTCCTCTTGGAGTACTAGTTCTACAGAGAAGCATGCTTGTAAACGTGTAGGATGGATCCAAAACATTCTTTCAAAGGAATTGGCATTCCTTTGGCAATTTGAATTCCCACCCATCTCACAACAGAAACTTATAGAGCTATGAGTCTGTTAAGTGCTGCTTATAAAATGTATAGTAGGCTCTGAATTATCTCAGAAAGCACACACTTCAAGGAACAAGCTGGGTTTCGCCAAGGATATCCTGAATTGACGATGGTTTTAACTAGGGATGCGACATCGAAAAAACATCGATCACAAATCATCGATGTCTATGTTTTTAAGACTTTTTTTGTAGAAATATCTATGTTTCTTAATATCGATGTTTAGTTTCTAAAAATGAAAATTCCCATGATCACAATAATACAAAACTTAAAGTATGAAATAATATTTGATGGTAACTCCGTAGTTCATCTGTTGGAACCAAAGGAACGCTGCATCGACCAAACTCTCTCGCCCGAGATGACCACCACATTGAGATGGGGGCAACAAATGCGCTGTGGGCGTACGATCTGCCCCCTCTTCGCGTACCCTTACTCCGCGAATTGATTAACACGAACATTGAAACTTATCTCTGGTCTTGCAAAACATATTAAATTACATCGTTTCTATGTAAAGTGGACATATAGAGTTTTAACCCGTTTTCCTAGCTACCGCAAACGTATTAAAGTCGTGAGTAGAAACATTTGCGTAACTGAGTGTTGTCAAAGACATTGGAGAGATGCCAGGCTTTCAACTTCGGATCAGTTTCCGAACACACCGTCACACGTCGCGCCAACCGTGGGAACTGCCGTGGGGCTTTTGCCTTTCTTGGTCCAGGGAGCTCAGGTCCTTAACGCCTGACGCGGACCACAACAGTTGTTGCATTCTAGCACGCTGCAGAGCGCTCCTCTAACAGGCACGCGGCATCAATTTCGCTGCTTTCGGAAAACGTCAATGTTTCAATAAAATCTTTGATATTTTTAACCATGAATTCACAGAAGCCGATGGTTTTTATTATGTTTTGTGTTCAATGTTTTATGTTTCCGTTATTTTGAGGATGAAAATTACCATAAAAATCATTTTCTAAAAAATTAAATATATAAAGTAGTAATTGATGGTATCACTGTCAGTTTGTGTTGTCACTGTCAGGTTGCTAAACGAACGCCGTTTGTACTGCCCTTATCAAGCAGCCTATCTTCCCCCTAAGAGGATTCTGATGGCTTGATATTTCCTTTGTCTTTCCTCGTATTTCGCTCATAGAGAGGCGTTTTTTTAACTTTTTCAGTTAATTGTTAATAATAAATGAATATGCATGTCCACTGTCAAATTAAATTGTTTTGCACACGCACTATTATGCTAGACTATACTAAGCGAGCTGTAAAACATCTAAGTTCAAAAACATCTGTGGTTTTTGGTCGATGTATTAATAAATCGATTTTATACGTTTATACATGTGTACGTTTACTCACGTGCACGTTCATATACATATACGTTTCTATACGTGACATCGATAACATACGTATGTTGTCGATGCGATATCGATAACACACGTTTAAAATCGTTGCACATCAATAACAAAGTATAATATCGATGTTTCGAAACATCCGTGCTTCGTTATCGATGCCGCATCACTGTTCCCTCCTCACTTTCAGTTTCAACACAATTTCCTCCCGGAACAGCGAACGGGAGGACTAGTTCGACCTCGACGGAACAGAAACGTTTGGCGAAGGAAAGTCAAACAGCTGCTTACCTTCCATTTCTCGACAGCTGAAGAGAAGCAGATGAGGCAGGATCGGTTGAAAGCGGAAATGCCCAGTAAACTTCTCAGGTGATGGCTCTGAAAACCGGAGATTTATATTTCAGAATCAGCGAGACAGGAAACAATGTCAGTGACTTTTATGTTACCAGCTTATTACAGTTCTAGAATAATATTAGTAAGTATGGCATTAAAATGCTTATTATTATAAAGAAAATTAAATTATTAAAGTATAAAAATAATCCATTTGCGATATTTTTGTGGATCCTTATTAACTTAATGAGCTGTTCAGTTCGCATCATTTGTAAGAGACGTTTAATAGCTCGCAACAGATCTTCGTGATATAATTACTGCTAAATATAATTTTAAGTAGTCTTAAATGGCAAGAAAAGACATAAAATGTTTCAAAACGAATATCAAGTTAACTGATGATTTTGTTTTGCCGCAAATAAAATTAAAAACATGCATATTTTACTCTACACAGCAACAGAAGAAAATTATCGTAATATTACTCTAACTTTCAATATCGGCTCTCTATCTGAAGGCCAAATTATTTACCATACAAAGTCTAGAAAATGCTTTGTATTTCATGTTTTGACAAGACATACGTGCTTTATCATTGGTTTGCTCATAGTATTCATTTGATTAAAATATTCCTTCTAATTTAGGTTTTATTTACTGCTAATAAACTGGAGCCAAACTTTACCAACACAAAAACCGAGACGATCGCAACAGCTTACATATTCAACAAATAATGAAACTAACTCGTGTATTAAACACTTTGTCTTTCGAATCATATTGAGTGAATGGTTGATATGGACTTTCAACGAACCAGAGCCCTACAAATACAGGTATTACAGGTATTAATAAAAGTTAAGAATCAAAACGAAAATTTTCAGTTTTTGAAGAAGCAATTAAAGAACCTGATGACTCTAGAAATAAGTGTTTTAAATACATGATCCAATAGAAATGTTACATATAATATTCGAAAAATAAACAACAATTCTTTAAACTATACTGATACGTTTTAAACCTACAACAGGTTTTGCAACAGCGGTGCCCGGCTTTGTCTACAGGATCTAAGTTCGTTAACATCGTGAATTTAACCATTTGATCTAGACAATAAGAAAAAGTTCATTCAATGGCAGAGAAACTTGATTAGTCACAACCTTCCAAAATATCATACTTTGAAGAAATAAACTTAATTTGTACGCAATCAAGCAAAACAACGTTTGAAGATGAAGTAGCAATCAAAATATCATTGCTCTTTCTCATTAGTCCCAATTTTTTATTTCCTTTGAAAAACACATTTCAGAAGCATTTAAATGCTTAGAATAAACATTTCCTAAAGCTAAATTAAATTCGAGGATTCATAAAAGATATTTACCAAGTTGTAAGAAACTAGCGTAGTTTCCAATTCTTTTGAATTTACGCCTTCATTCACTTTAACAAAGTCTAGAAATTCTCGATCTTTTTGTTGTACCACCTCTTCAAATATTGGTATGCTTCATCGATATATTTTTAGTTATAAACAATTAAATATGAACTTCTTTATTTTATTTTTTTGTCATGCTTTCTTAAGCCTCTGCTGTACCTATCAGTCACCAGCTCATTTTCGGGAATCGAGCCCCTGATCGTTGACCCGACCCGACTCCTTGATGGTCATTTAAATTTCAAATTTAAATTTGTATTATTTTTCCACTTGAAAAATTTAACCAACTTCGGGAAGCCGATTGCGACCCCGTTGGACACCCCTATTCCACAGCCTGCATCAAAAGTATTTCAAACGGACACTCGCGCTTTGAACGAGGCGCCCCAAACACTTCCTCCACAGCCCCGTGCCCATTGTTCCAGATTAGCGCTGAGTCGCCCGCGCGCGACAATCGCCCGACGCGCGCTCATCAGAGCGCGCGCACACGCCGTGGCGGGGCGGGGCGGGGCGGGGCGGGGCGGCCGAGCACGCGCCAGGGAGGCCGCCGCCCCACACGCAATAGCGACCACGCGGCGCCGCACAGTGGGCGGAACATTCGGCGACAAGGCGAAAACGTAGAAAACAAATTACGAATACTGAAATGCTAAAGTCAAGTTTACGGGACTCTGTCAGCAGTACAAAAAAAAAATTAACACATGGTGTTTTGCCAACGTTAGGGAACATGTAGTTCCATCCTGTACAAGAGGTATAAGAGGAGAAAAACAAGAAAATAATAGAAAGTCACAGAAAAACGTGTCGGGTACTAATAACTCTGTCTTGATACAGTTAAAAACGGTCAGGTTTACGAAACTTTGTCAGAAGAAGCAAAAACAACATTAACACATGGTTGTTTCTCAACGTTTTGGAACGTATATTTCCACCTTTAGGGTTGTACAAGATGAGAAAATGTCGAACTAAAAGATAGGTTTGAGTCCCGCCACGGGCGTCGTTGTATCTCTGTTTGTCCTTTCACCTCCTATCATCATCATATCATGACATCTTCATAGTTACCATAACGTTAAATCCAATAATGGTCGCTTGACTTAGATGTTGATGCGACCTTAAATAACAAAGAAAGGTGAGAAAGAAATAATAAATTATATAAGCCACAAAAAACAACGTGTCGGGTACTAATAACTGTCGTGATACAGTTGAAAAAATAATATACAAAGGAATTTATACATGACTACCATACCTTGCAACCGTTAGCAGAGTACACACACAAAAAAATTAAACAGCTACATATTCTTTACGATAGTCACCTCACGGGATGTGAGAACCATACGTGCATATTCACCACACCAACACACACCATGATTCTTAATGATACAATGTTGGGCGGTGAAAACATATTTACTGTGTCTATGTAAGGCAAAACTTGTTTCCGGTAAGCGTGTATAATTAATTCAACATGATATTCACCACATAGACAAAATACTAAAATGCATCGAAATCCGTAGGCCGAGTCTTAAAAGCACCACAGTTTAATCGAACCTTCTTTACAAATTTCCAAAACCCAACTAGTACTAGGAAACAAAGTCAACTACCAGATTTTACCAAAATAGCATAAACAAGCTCGGAGAGAATGAACCGTCTGGAACTTCCAAATAATGTACTTATACGCATTTATAAAATGCCTCATTTGCCCGTGATCTTTTAGGCAACTTCGTACGTCCAGATGCTCAGCAGGTACAGGAAATATGATTGACGTTCTTTCGCTTCAGACAGTGACCTGTCAATAATCTGCGCATTAGGAGATCTCTAAAAATAAGGGCCAAATGCCACATGGACTGATGTACTTATCTCTGCTATATGCAAATTCCGAACAGCGCCGGTAGCAGGGAAAGGTCGACGCCCTCTCCCGCAATAAGATGCATGCAAAGTATTTAGGGCACTAATCACCTTAGCAGTTTTCACGCCCGGAATCACTAATTAATCAATCAAAAAATGAAAAAAAAAAGAAAAAAAGGAAAAAGAAGAAAAATGAAAAAGAAAAAAGAAATGAATAAGAAAAGAAAGAAAAAGAAAAGAAAGAAAAAGAAAAAAGAAGAAAACAGCAAAGAAAGAAAAGAGAAGAAAACTGGTGTACCGTTTCGGGCGCGCGTTTTCCTCGTCCGCGGGCCACTGTGCGCCGCGCGGCAGTAGTCCGGTCGCGCGCGGGGCGGAGTTCATTTCCACGGGCGGAAATGCGCTGCCCCGCCACGAGGCCTGGCCACCGCTGGGCTGTCACATCAGCTCCCGATGGGCGGAACAACGGCTGAGAGTGAGATCGTAATACACGCGAACACATGGCAAACAAAGGTCCAAATTACTTCGTACGCAGAAATGTACATCCAAGATTTTCTTTTCGGGAGTCTTTCGAATTTAATTTAATTTAATTTTATTTTATTTTCTACTCGTCTTTAGTTTGACGTTTACATGTTACTCGTCTCCTGTTTTCGCTCTTTTCAAAATTCACTTTCCGTCTAATTTGTAACGTAAGTACCTTAGCACATAATTCGGAGTTTTTCTTTCGTAGATTTTGGGTTATACACGTACAACTATGCCTGCAAATGGACCATTCGTATTCTCAATTTCGGGAAAAAATTTAAATTTCAAAAGTTACTATCTTCGCCGTCGCAATTTCATTTTTGCTAGTATAAAGAAGTTTACACTTTTAAAACATCCTCATTTTCCTATTACCAAAATGTTCATTTATTTGCAACAATGATAATTTCATAAACAGTATACATAAAATAATTTTATTTCGTTTAGGAATTTTTTAACATTCATTTTATTACCATTCAGAATGACTTAAGCAATAGCTCAAAATGGGACGAAAAATGAAAAAATAAAAATACGCTTATCTGCAATAACAAGTTAAAGTTTTCAATGTCCGCCAACCTCGTCAGCCACCATGGCTCGGCATCAAAAACCCGCTCTGGATGAGCGTCCTCGCTGGCCTGAGTGAGAAGCGAGGGCGCTGGCGGAGGCGGTGGCGGGCGATCGATTTGTCCTCGCCCTCGCGGAGCGCCGTCTTCGGGCGCCTCCTCGTAAAGCGAGCGTCGGGTCGGGCAGCGCCGCGGCGTGGCCGGCGTCGCGGCGTCGCCCCGCAGCAACAAGTGCGGCGCGCTGGACGCCGCGCCCCTCCCTCCGCCCTCTTCGGCAGGACGAAGCGCGCCGGCGACCCTGCCGCTGGGAAGGCCGGCAACGGTGTCTCAGAGCATCACCTCAAGTCACTGCAGTGCCTCTAACCGGGAGGTGCGAGGGTCGAGTCCCGACGGTAGCAGGGCTTTAGTCACTAGCTTGTCACGGTCGAATTTAGCCACTGCTGTCTGGAAGGGAATTCTAGCGGCCCGCTTGTCTGACCGGTAGTTTTCCATGTGTTTTTTGATCAACACAAAGCGAATGTCTGAGCAGTACCCTACCGAACAGGAGAAGATAGATGGCGGCGGCGGTAGAAACGGTGTGAGGTGGATGTGCTAGGTTACGTGAGATGGTATTTTTTGTTTTTGAACTATATCAAATACGGAACATAAAACATAAGAGCTGTTCATCATGATCTTTGTTAGTTTCCTTATACGCATTTACTTGTACCGAAACATTGCTAAGTTGGCAGCTCGTCCGGACAGAAAAAACCAAGTCCAATAACCGTTAACCATGAAATGTCAATAAACAAAGCTTGATCATGAGATACCAAGGGAACCAAACCCTGCAGTCTTATCTCCGTCGGAGTAACCACTTAATTTCATCAGGCGCCCACTCACTGTCGATCCATTCCAAGATGTCCACTGCTCCTTCGTGGCACCTGCTGGTCCATTAAATAGCGGGATCAACAGTTTGCCGAGACTCGCTCCACTGCCTCAGCGTTGCTGGAGCATGTCCGTGCTTGCTGCTGCTCCAGCTGCCCCTCCAAGATCGTTGGCCACGACGCCCGCGCGGCGAATTTCAATGGTCGTCGTACGTAACTATTTTCTTCGCTAGCGGTGACGTTTCCAGCATGGACTAAGGCCAAGTTATAAGGTGATACAAACAAATTTCAACTGTCAGGTTTTTCATATTTGCCAATAATATTAATATAAAATACATTGATGAGAATAAAATAAATTCGAGGTGTTTCTTCTCGCTCATCTTAAGCTCTGTCTTCCTAAGCGCTTATCCCGCGTCGTGCCGTATCCTGCATGGTGCCCTCTTGGAAAGTCGACCTACATTAAATTATTGAATACAAAACCTACTTTATACAAAGAACCAAAGATATCTTATATCGTATTATATGATATCTTTCTTTTTATTGTTTTTCTTTTCTTTCTTTTGGTTTTCCCAGAGGTAACCAATGGGAACTCCCCAATGGGCAGACTCCGCAGACGCGGTACAGGGGACGACGGGAGCCGAGGAGTTACGCGGTGAAGAAGCGACAAAACGACGGGATAGGGATATTGGAGACAATGGTGGATATGGGACGGAAGGTGACAATATACGTATTTGGCGCACAGCTAAAGCATACCATTAACATCATCATCCTAAAGGCGAAAAGTATGCCTTGTCGCTGATACCTTGACAATCTATCATCCGCTGTGATATTCATCTCTGTATAATTTTTGAAGTATAGTTCGTTTGGAAGTTGCTGTAAAATTTTCGTTCCGAGTCTCCGTCTTCAATTTTTTTACTACAAAATATTTGAAACAAAAGAACTTACGAATTGGTTACGTCTGAAAAGTGGCCAAAAAGTTTGCTTTTCTGTTCTAAATGGTTTTTAGTAGGGATATATTGTCTTTCACATTTCCTAACATTACGTAGTCACAAATACTTTCTGTTCAAGAAACCTTCAATATTCTTCGTGGTAAATCATGTGGAGGAATCCAGTACGTGTGGAAAGAGCGTATTTCATTATTAGGGAATACTTCAGTTGTAGCAACGCGAAGGAAGTGACTCGAGATAAGCTGAACTTCCAGTTTTGGGGAAAATGCATTGGAAATTTTGAATGGCTGGACTCATGGATGTTAACAGGCATGATGATAGATTTGGATGTTAACGAGGAGGCTGAACGCTGAACCCTAACCGTCGGCTTGGAATTGCGCGAGCGAATTGAGTAAAATAGGTCGAATTCGGAGATTCCTTTGGTAGGTAAATTATCTCGTTTACCGTAGCACGTACTTCGACTGTTTGAATCACCGCTCATCATATGCATAGCATTCTTCATACATTTTATACCTTCAAATGTTTGTAAAACTAATGGTTTTGGAGCTGAACATACTCATTCATTAGTTACAAATTTTGCAATTTCCTAAAATTCAGTTATTAAAAAATTCAACGAAAATGCGCCTAATGCCACTTTATTAAGTATTATTTTCTCTGGATAACCAAAATTAAAGAAAAAAATAGTTGGTTTTCATAAAAAAATGACTGGACTTCAAGGAAAAATAAAGCGAAAGCTACTCGTTTTTGTAATAAAAAAATGAACATCAACTTACATGCAGTTCTGACTTTGAAGAACAGATTTCCATAAAGATTCTTTATCTTCTATATAGAAGGATGACACAGAAAATATTTTGAATTTTCACAATTTTCAAAATTTACACAGTTCATCACAATACATTTTTTTACGATCTTTGCTCCATAAGAGAAAAACGTTTAATCAACAAATTTGGAGCAATTTTGAGAATATTTTTAAAATGTTGTTAAGGCTTCATGCATGGAACCCTCAAAATTAAAACATCCGTTTCAAACTCGAAGATTTGAGACTCGAAGACTCGAGTTCGGCCAGATGTATTAGGGAATATATATATATTTTGAAACAAATTGCTTGAACGGTATAGGAGTAATTGTTGACCATGTAGAGATGGACGAACAGTCACGTTTTCCTCTCAATTGTTTTTTGTCGGTTTCAAGGGCCCACAAAACGTTAATTCTGACAACAAAAAACGTGTTAGAGGAAGTCCTTTAATACATTTAGAAACTAAATTTCTATTTCAATTTTTCGATACTAGGGCTAGTTATTCTGATAAAATGTTTCTGATTTTTGCCGCAGATTTACATTACTTTCTCTTTACTCCGCAAGTACATAGTACGGCGAGAAAGAATCCCGGCCAGCAGAACAGTAGATTGGAGGAGGCTCCGTGA
>BOPP01000197.1:1471655-1493745 GCA_017312745.1 Gryllus bimaculatus
GGGGGTGGGGTGGGGGTGGGAGTGCATTCCGCACCCGATGGAAGCCCTGCGCGCCGGGAGCCTTTATTCGAGCGATGCCAGTGAGCTCAAACCCCACGGCAGATGGAATGCGCCAAACGTTCTGTGCGAACCGCTGAACTACTCGTTTTGTTCTAGAAAAATCCCTTTCGACTTTTTAAGTCGCAAATAGATAGTACAAAGCTTTTGCGAGAAAATAGTATGCTCCGTACGGCTGATCAACTTTGTGAGCATTTAAACGATGTCATATTAATACAACCCAAAACTTCAAATCTATCATTTATAATCGTTGTTTTGAGAGAAATATTAACACCCATGGAGGATAGTTCTTTTGTTGATAAATTAGAAGGGGCGATTTTTCTGCACTTGTCTGAGTTTTTTTGTAAAATGTAAAATGAATATATAACTCCGAAAAACTATCCTTGTAATACATTTTATATAACATGGGTTGTAGGTGAGGGGAATAGAAGGAATCTGGGTATCTCACACATCCCGTAACATCAATCGTTTACTGTCGCGAATGGCATACTAGAGCTGATATTTATCCTGTTTCGTGAAACATTCAAGTAATTCAGGGCTCGTTATCTCCATGCTTGATCTGCATCTCCGGATATTTTCCCTTGGAACTAAATCTCCCGACGTAAACACAATTTATCTTGTTTCATTCATTAGCTGCCATCCTGGTCATTTGGTACACAAAATGCTAGGCAATTTTCAACCACAAACAGTGTCACCACAAATAATTAACAAGTAATTCTAAACTTAGCTTATTTAGAAATTTAAAAAAATAAGATAGATAATCAGAAAGTAATTTATTGAGGAATGTAATTTTTTTGCAAGAAGATAACATAGATTGCAAAATACGCCGTTCACAGTACCAAATCTTAGTACGATAAACTTTAAATAACTACAAATACTGAAAATTAATGTTCTATGTAATGTTTTCATGGACATTTGATAAACGATTATAAGTCAATAATACTTTGGCTCCATTGTTCTATTCTTCATTTCAAATCTTAGTAAACACCAAACCTTAAGATTTTAAAATTCTTTGAGATAATACTTTAACCTCAAATCACTTATAGATAAAATAGTATCATGAACAGAAGTTTTACCAGATTAGAGTGTGAGACCTAAGCTATGAATGACAATGTTAAGTCTTTAATCCATCATATAGTAATAGCGATTGTCCTTAAATTATCTTCACTAACTATGCATGCCTGCAGAAAGTTTGTATATATACATCTGATTTCTATTCAACCTTAACTTATCAATGACTGCCTACTTCTCAGGAACTTAACAGATTGTCCACATCGTTTACTTTAACAGACGCATTATTTTTAAACATTTACAGGCTGAGTTCTCACATATTCGTTTGGCCATCAGAATATTGTAAACAAGCATGCCAATAACAAAAATTACTAATACCGTTGTTCAAGAACCATTGAGAAGCCATCAGCTTAGAAACATTGTAGTGAGAGGCTTTTCTTGAGAGAAAACGTAACATTGTGACACAGAAGCTTGCAGACTTCGGAAACTATATTAAGGAGGACGAAGACTCTCTTCGGAGGGTGAGGGAACGGGGCAGAGGAGATCGAAGAAAAGAGAAAGCGAGAAAACACCGTAAAGCCGAGTCGCGCAGCTGGGGAGTTTGGCCCGGTGCCAGAACGGTGTGTAAAGCCGTGAAGGGTGAGTGAGGATATCCGGAAAGGCTAGAAAATGGAAAAAATATATTCGGACGGGGGATTTGTAGCTGATATTCGTACAAAGTGGCGCCTTTTCGTTACGAATATTTTTTTGCTGCAATATCTCGACGTTTGGCTCGTATTTTAAAATATATTAAGCGTGTGAACGAAGTTTTCCGACGAAAGAACAACAACCGTCACAACTGCCGTTTTCATCCAGTCACAGTCTTAGGTAACTTTGCAACCCATTACCTGAAATGAGGCATCAGCAAAAGGAATATGGTTTTAGTGCTGTTTTGTTGAAATCACACGTTAATAATACTTTATCACCTGCATAGATCTTTGACTCAATGTCACCCACGTAGACTATCACATTCCTCTAATCTAACAGAATACTTTCTCAGCTGCATTCCATAACCATTGGTTTGTATTTTTTAACAATTTAAAAGTTACTCAGTCATTTTTAAGAATGCATAATTGTGATATATTCATTGATAGTATGGTAGATATATTTATATTATCTTAGAATGATCTGAATTTTTCTCCGGAGAAGCGTAATTCGATGTGTATTTGAGTTCCAGTTTTCCTAAATTAAAAATATGCCATTAAGGGAACGATGGGACTGTAGAAATGAAATTTCGAGAAATTGTAATATTAAATACTTAGGCCAAACAAAAAGAAACTTTCTGCAAGTATTCAACACGTTCTGCACGTTCTAGAAGAAGCTGCATTTACTAGTGGCTGGCTAATATAACACACATTACGAGGATTGTAGTTGGTAATAGTGGTTTGTGGATGATTAGAACTTGGGTTACAATAATTCCCATTACATCCCTGATCTAAAGTTTGACTTACGGCAATCAAATAATGTAAATATTGTAAAAGTACGTAGAAAATTAATATGTGATTTGTCAAGCTTCTCTCGGCCTCGCTTTAAACAATGAACATAAATTTAGATACGTAATTCGCATTTTATACCGGAATTAAAAGCTTATATTCAGCCGTGTACGTACCAAGCTTTCAAATGTGCCTTTTAAAGAGAATGCTGCGATAAGAAAATGGGTGAACCTTTTTATTGGACATGGAAAATTTGAAGGCAAACGTGCGTCTCGGACACCCAAAAAATGTCTTATATGAAGAGGAAATTATGTTGGAAATAAGAATTATCAACCAGAAATTCCCAGAATACATCATGTTCAAGACCTCTCACGTTTGCTTTAGACAGAAAATGTAGCGGCCTCGCAAGCGTCACATCCACAGTGTAGTTCAAGCTGTTAAATTAGTAAGTAAACAGTAGATCTGAATGTTTTAAGAGCACACCAAACCAAAAGAGCACGAGATGCATGTCACTGAACACTATTAACTGCGAGCAATTGGAAGCAGCAGCTATAACAAAATTAGCCTGATTTTGAAAGCGAAGTAAGCAAGTTCGCGCAAATAAAGCTCGCGGCTTGAGGCAGCGGGGCCGCGCGGTCGAGCCTTAATGGTCAGCTGTAAAGAACAAAAGGCAGACTCCCCACTTCGCGCATTGGGTGGCTCGGAAACCGCCTCCGCGAAACGACCCCACACGCGGCGCCAGGCGCGGGGGGGGGGGGGGCGAGGACAGGAGACGGCGCGCCGCCGACAGTGATTGGGGCGTAAAACACCGCGCGCGCTTTACGGGTCGCTCTCGCCCCCCCCCCCGCGCAATCGCGCTTCTCGGTGCTCTCCCTTGCTCGAAGTTCCCGCCCCCCCGCTTCAGCCAGCCGCTTCCAAACCCCTTATCATATGAAAAACATGGCGGAGTACGCCCGTACCGTTGGCAGGGATTGGAGAGCGCCTCCAGTTCCGCCCGTCTTTGACTCTGCCGTCGCACTCATCCCGCCTACCTGCTTCGCGGCACGCCCCGTCCTATAAAACGGTGTGGACCGGCCAGTCCCGTCCCCTGTCCCCCTCTGCCACCCCTTCACTCCCAATTCTCTGCTACGCCCGTCGCCCGCCCACGCTCCACCCACTCCACCCCGCTGCCTGTTCCGCCTACCCCACCCAAATCCATCCACCACCCCGCACCGTTCACCCGTCCCCACCCCTCCCCGCTGGGCCCTCTGCTATGCTCCGATTCGTCATGCCTCGACCCGCCTTGTCCACTCTTCCTCGCCTCGCCTTGCTGTGCTCCGCTCCATCCCGCCTCATCCTGTCCCTTCCTTCCGTGCCTTCCTCGTATCCCTGCTACACTTCCTTCGCCCCTTCCCTCCATCGCCCCGGCAGCACGTGTTCTCTCGCGCAGCCTGACGCGAAGCAACGCCCGCAGCCGAGAGTCGAGTGGGCGGACCTCCACCGGCGGCAAACACAACGGCCCTGTGCTACGACCTGTAAAAGACACCGAAGCAACCAGGGAACGAAATATTTTTTTCTGACAAATTGTTTAAATGTAAAACCTCTCTACGTCGAGTTTATTTGTTTACTTGGAAAAGTTAATTAGAGAGGTGTGTAAGAGAGGGGGTAGTTGCAGTGCTTCTCAGTAGTTTCAGTTCCATTTGTCGGTAAAAATAAAATGAATGTAATCAAAAGAACATTTTCCCCTTCACGATCCTTCTTTACCTTTCCAGATCGCAACAAGAGAATCACGAACTAAATTGTTTACCCAAAAGGAATTTATTTTAAACTATACATCTTGTTTAGGCAATTCTCCAAACACTTAGTCCAAACTGTTTATTTTCCGTCTGTCCTGGAGGTTGCAAACTCAAGTAATACTCGTAACAAATGATGCTACAAAAGAAAGTCTGTTCGTGAAATCTCCTTTATTCCTCCATTTAAAAGGCACATCATTTCTTTCCACTGCTCCAAACGATTTTCCCGTTCCCTTCCAAAAGAGCTTGAAGAAATTTACGTCAAATAAAAGCGTAATAAAAAGCAGAAATCGGTCTATAATGCACGTCTCTGACAACTCCGGCGTAGACTAACGACTGCGATAAGGGATGAAAAGTTATTCAAATGTGCTCAAACCCATAAACCGCGAAGACAGCCTGCATTGCTCGGTCATCTCCACCGAATTATCGAAAGTCATGAGAAACGTAGTGACTGATGTTGAAAGAATAATATGTACGATTTGTTATGTTCCAAAATGTAGCATGTAATTTAAACGATGTTATTGAACTTTCACTGATAGTTATGATGCTGAAATAAATTTTGATGACCGAAAATGGCCGGTAATGATCCGATTTGATAAGATTGTTTTGAAAATAATTTCGATATTAATCAAAACAGAAGGGACTATCATGAAACATCTTACGTTTTGGTCGTTCTAATAATTGCAAGGTCGCGTTTGATAGCAATGGTCCAAAACTTACTTCATGTTTTTAATATTAGTGAGTTTGTTTCGTCTGCAAGAATCTTATTTTTTATTTGTTATACAGGTTATTTTGTTTTTTCACATTTTTTCTACAGTTGCCCCTACCATTTCTGGGGGTAGTAACTGAGCGGAACAAATAACCCGTAGGTAATCGGAAAACGCTGATTACTGATGGAAGTATTTTTTCTAGGGCTGCTCCGGGATGTGTTCTTAGTTATGAAGGTTTGCGGGAACAAAATCACAGATTGGTGCAGTAGCTGATCTTTCTTTTGCCTCGGGTGTTACACTTACATAGTTGTCAATTTTTAATTCGGATAATATAATATTTTTAATTTGTCAAAATTCGAGTATGCGTGGTGGCACAAATTCATTTACAGAATTTTTAACACTAATCTTCTTGGTTAGATTTTAAACACTAAAATTCCTTTTGTTGCAGTTTTAGTATTGTTAATTGTTTTGTTTTTTCTTCTTTTACATGGGTTTTTAACAGTACTCTTAGCGTGGTAATTGTAAGAAATATATATTGTGCATATTAATTTAGTTTTAATTTATGTGGCACTTTATTCTATGTGTTGTTCCCGTTGAGTTTTCCGTGGACGAAATGCCACTATTACTTTGTGTGTTGTGCGTCGAACCGCAGAGATAAATTGTCCAAGTAGACGAGTAGAATGTGTCTGGTTAATTCGTGGAATTGTAAGTTCCTGACTTCCATTCTGCTGTGTCTTTTCTTAGTCACCCGATTGCAAAGGTGGATGCGTTGTTCCGTGCTTCGGCGATTTAAAAGTAAATGTTCCCAATTCTCCTATTTCCTACAGGGGATACATGTATCCCCTGTACATAATATGTTCAGTTGTAATTTTGTTTTGTTTCCAGTTCTAGACTCTAAACGATGCCAGAATTTTCTCCCTCACCATTAAGAAGGAAAATATGTTTTTCGTGTCCCATTCCCCCTACAAAATTCTTGTAAATTTAGAGATTTGTTTCCCTCTCCGAATATATTTCTAGGATGCTATTCTTTTCGAGTACTTTCTATACATGACTCCAAATGTGTGGCATGTGGATCTACTTCTCTGACCCCTTATCTGCTTCCCCGAGTTCTGTGATGACGCTGCTAGTTTTGATTCATCCTAGGTTGGATTTTGTGGTTTCATCGTAATATTGAAATCTCCGGAATCTAAGTATGTAAAGAAATGCAAAAAAATAGATCCATTTCAAACTCGGTAGGCTTCCACTTCAACCATGCCGATGGAGAATATAAATTTTGGAGAAAATGTTAAACGGTTTCGGTGCCAGCTTCATTACTGACAGACGGATGGACGAACGGGTAGACGCCCCGCTATCCAATTTCGCAAACCAATTTTTCGACATCCAAAGCTCACTAAATGTAAATTCTGTCAATGCAATCTGCTACAGGATTTTTTAACTACATATGGGAGCAAACAATATCCACATTGTTGGTATCAGGGACCTGCAATACGAGCTTACTGACGAAAACCATCAATTGCCGCTGCAGAATTACGATACTTTCTCAATAGAATATAAGTAGAAAGATAATTGAAAATTATTACAATAGTTGATTTTCTAAATGCTCAATACATAGATAAAAAACTGAATGATTACGAAGTTGCTTAGTTATAACTTTCAAGTTCTTAAATTAATCCTCATCATCAAAATATTATTATTTACAGTCATGACAAATACAAATAATAAATTTTATTAGTTTTTTCTATTGCCTTTTCTCACCCATTCCAGTCAATTTCATCATTCATTCCATGAAACCCTATTTAAACTCTCTTAGGTAGCACCTTCCACATCTATTTGGTGTTTTTCATTATTCTGTTCCTGTATACATTCTGAGAATAAAATGATAGTTTCCTTGGATTGGAGTAAATGAAGTCCTATTTCCTAGAACTTTGTTACAAAACAACTGAAACATAGCTTACAAATAATCTAATTGCCAATTACAAACATTTCGATTACAGTTAGTATACTATAAATGATTTCCTGAGTAAAATTAGACTTTATAGGAATAATTTATTTCTAAATGATATATTAAATTCAAAATTTATCTATTTCTTTAAAATACCATCATAATGCTTATCTGTTTTTGTTTTTGATAGTTTTTTATTTGTCTTCTACCTTTTATTTTTTATTTTAGTCCTTTGTGTGCCAGACAGACAAATTAGTCGCAGTCTCAATCTCATTAAATATGGAGAATCCATATTTATAAAATGATGTTGGTTCATGGGACTGGGTCAGTGCCCAAACCCCATGAAGCATCCTTCACTCTTTTGTGAAGGTAATGGTACCCGTGCAATTGCCCATAGGGCGATATAAGGGACAGGTGAAGGTAGGGCTTCCCCTATTCGTAGCCGTCGGCCCACAAGAAGGTTGTCTGGCGAGCACAACGCTCCGGATGCCTTTACCTCCAGGAAAAAGGAGGCTGAATCAACCTCAGAGCGGTCCTGAATGCAAATCACCAGATACATATCCCACCTCCCTGTATGTCGGGATTGGAAACAGATTTCTTCAGGTCAGGGAGCCAGCTCCCTACCACTGAGTCGTTGCGCTTCATTCACTATGCTTTACATTTGCTTCACATATGCTTTACATTTGTCCAAGTACTCGTTCCTTCCTCGGATTCCCGCGGTTCGCTCACCTCCCTCCTCGCCTATGGGACCAGCCCTAGCTTGCCTCGTCCCGCCCGCAGCGCCCGGAGGCGCCGGCGTTGGCGACCACTTGGCGCGGCCGGATAAATCAGACGCGGAGGGCGCGCGCCACCGCTGCATTATTCAGAAGCCGCCATCGCCCCAGCGCCCGCGCCCTCCGCACTCGCGGTGATGGGCCCTGGGCGCCGCCACCGCCAGCCCCGCCCAGCCGCACCGGGAGAGGTGGCTCAGGGCATCGACTGATGTCATCTACGTCGCCGTGCGGAGGAGAATTGTAGCGGCCGGCTGCTCTGATCGGGAGTGTTTCTTGGTTCCTCCGATCAACATCAGACGAATGTCAGAGTACTACCTTATCAAACGGGCCACGGGCCGCGCGCTAGCTTTCCTGCCTCTTCTATGTTGTATTGTCACCCATTACGTCACTCTTACACTTACAAGCACTACACTATCACACATGCCCGGAGGCCAGTCGGGAACTTAGAACTTGTCCCGGCTGGGGCGATGACTTGCTGGTGGGAGATACCTGGTTGGGGAAAACCACGGTATCTGACAGTAGGTCGGATCTCACCATCCAGTGGGGGAAGATTATCACCAATTCTCAAACAAAAAACGTGCACTACACTTACGGTATTAGTGACCATAGCAGTTGACGCGCCTGTAATAATCAATGAACCCAAGCCGCCCCTCCCGTAACCTCCACAAAGGCTGAAGTTAGCTCAGAGCCAGCCTCGTGAATGTCACTGCAGGAGGTCTAGGACGGACTCGAGTCGCAACGATGCCGGAATGTTCGACTGTAGCTCAAGAAATAGGTCGAATTCTGTCTGAAGAAGAATTCTAGCAACAATATACTTTGATCGGTAGTTTTCCGTAATTACTCCGGCCAATAGCAGGCGAATGCCGGCGCAGTCCCCTACAAACGAGCAACGGACCGCGCGCAATTTTCCCTTCCTCCTCCTTGTTCAACCCTCACCCTTTACACATTCGGAGAAAACCTCACAAGTCGACGGTAGGTCGGCGCCGGATCTCATCATCCATCGGGGAAGATCACCGCCACCTCTCGAGAAAAAACAAGCCCTTCACTTACGAGACTACTGAACTTAGCAGGGATCACTAATCAGTGAATCAATGCGCCAGCCAGCCAATCAGTCAACAGAACCGCTCCGCTCGCCTCCCCAGCCGGCGCCTCCTTGAGAGCGTCCGCCGAAGGCACAATCGACAGAGCGCGCGACCTCCGCCCCGCCGCTCGGATGTCGTGCAGGCGGCGACTCGACGACCACTTTATTGATCTTATTAGCGAAGCAGAATCATCGCGCATTCCTATTTTCGATATTGGATTGCCTTTCATATGCCATTTGTGAGATGTTACATTATTAAGCGAAGACTTGCATTAATAAACAAAGAATTAACAGCGACGTGGAAAATGCTGACGCAAGTTTTCGTAGTTCAAGACCGACATTTGTACATCAAGAAAAATAATGAACGCGTTAAAGAAATTCTAAATCTTGTATCTTTGTAACGAAGATTATGAATTAAATACTCAGACACAAATGAACACTGTTTTTATAAACATTTATAAAATAGTCAATTCTATAGTTCCTTTCCTTAAATGTTATTTTTATTATTCAATCCAGCTATGCATTTTGAATCGAGCATGTTATTGAACAGCTTCAGTCTGAGCCTAACAAACACTTATACTGAAAATTTTGTACTTTGTTTTATTTCTGAGATTAAACAATGTATTTCGGACCAAACAATATACGTAATTTTAATTACAATTTACTGCAATTGAAATTATAACATTAAATACAATATAATTATTCTCTTTGCAAGCCATAAATGTGCTTTGCTATCTAACGGGTCAATGAAAGAATACAAGCCTTTGGAGTATTTGAACAGAATTCACTGTATTTTTTACTTTGCTCTAGAGGATATTTGGAGCTTATCTGATAAGGGCGTAAAAATTAGGACAAAATGTCGTTAATACGTTTATGTGTATTATTTCTATCTGCAACCTATTCGTGTTGTTTTTAGTAAATCATTACGTAAAGCTTGTTTCAAGTGCTATTACATATTCTTAGAAAATATACTTGCCAATTTTTAGGCTAACCAGATTAAAAGTACTGTAAGCTTTTGGTATAAAAGCAGCAAAAAATTAATAGAGTTCAATTCTTTTAAGTTGGTTCGGGACGATTTGAAATATAGTCCGTCCCACACTAAAACTACTTAGAGGTGGTCATTTCGACCCATCTCGATACAAGTACGCCCGTTTCCGCCGAGAGCGCGTATCATTAGCTTCTTATCAAACACGACCACGCTTCAACGAATAGTAACGATTCATACAAGGTCGTCAAAGTTATATTCCACAGGATGAGAGATATTTGTTAGCATTTGACCTCACAATTCAATAAAACGCCGAGATATGCAGAGTGCGTCAGAACTGGAGAAATGGTAGAGAATTTCAATTACTGTGGACTGAAAAGAACCCTGCCTGATAACTTTATCCTCTCGAGGCTACCCGAAACGATAATGTTCCAATTATAAGGCGGCAACGCTTCGCAAATTCTCAGAGCGATACTGCCAGAAATTTAGTATACTTTTGTAATGGTAGTTTTGTAAGTTCTTGAAATCAAATGCATCGCCATCTTTAAGCAGTTAAACACTCAGGAGTTTGGTGAATTAACTAAAAACCAGGTTTCTAATGGTGAGTCAGTTCATTTGTTTTTAAGAGATCTTGTTTTAGTAATATATCTATCTTTAATTATCATTGCAATTTGATTATCTTAGTTGTTATGTTATCTATAAAACAAAATCATTTGAATTTGAAGAAAAACATCTGAATATGTTTTCTAGTTGCATTAACGTACTATTGATTCTTTCCTGTCTCCGGGATAAGCATCCAACGCTGTTCTCTGACTGTTTCTGCAATTTCATTGATTGACTGCCTTATTAACTGTTTAAAGAATCTTAAATAACAGTGGCAATTGACACTTCTTTCAAATTAATTTAATAACATATTATTGATTTAATAAAAGCAGTTGCGGATGGAGTTATCACTGATATTTAGATTTAAATGAGAGATTAAGACCACACGAAATAAATTAAACAAAAGTAAAAGATAACGATACGAAATTTAATATCTAGCTTAGAGTCCAAACAAGATAAAATACAGTAAGCAATGTTTACTTCCTTACCTCAATATTTACGTATGAGAAATTATTGCAAAAGTGTGGCAGAGAACTCCAATTTTTCGACAAAAAACTGTTATTGTCGGACCGAGGTAACAGAAAACTGGATAAATCTAGGTCCTATGTACAGTAAATTACTTCTGACACGCTTCGTAGTCAAGAGTCACTTCGTGGCTCCTTGGTACCGAAATATCGACTGACGATATTAATCTCCGACCTTGATCAACGCTAGGGCCTAAACAGTGAAACGTTGATTTTGGGGATTACTTTACGGGAAGAGTTACCAACGTTTTCAAAATTTTTTAGCAATTTCTCTAATTGTTTTTATCAACCCTTGAGCTCGGGTAGTGTAAAGAGCTCTTAGAATGGCGCAGGTCCCATTTTCTTTTAAATCACTCAATTTTGGAAAACTTGTTAAAGGCTAGAATTTGTTAGGGGGTTTACTACAATATTCAAGAAAGAAATTTGTTTCTAAAAAATTCTGTCCAAAGGTAGATCTTGAAATATTTTTCGAATGCATTTTTTCGAAAATATGAGTAGTTTTCTTGAATTATTTTTCGCGAAATATTGGCTAAATTTTAACAATTATTTTCACAAAAAAGGGCTTCAAATATTTTCTTTGAACGTTTCCCCGGGTGTAGCAAAGGATAGTAACAAAATTAGTCCTTTTCCTATTTTTTTTTGCCTCACTCGTGGTATTTCGAAAATTGCAATGTTCAGCAAAATATATTGTCGTGTTTTAAACATGTTCGCGTAATTTTTGCCTGAAGTTAATACAATTCATTTTTTTTTCCAAAAACGACTCACAAATTATTCTTTAATTTTTTCCACAGATAGAGCACATGATGCTTAAAAAGGGCGTATATTTTTTTCGTTAACTCTGTGAATTTTCAAAAGTTTTAAAATTTAAAATATCAGAAAAAATGTGCCGTGAAGCAGCACTAATCTTTCAAACTTTTGAGTGCGAAGAGTCTTCGTTGCCTAGGTGGAAGTCTAACTTTGGACAATGGAGGCGGACTTGTTTCGCAGTCTTACATGTGTTCACATCGCAGGAGGAAGCCACGAAAAGGGACTATGGCCGATGCGATGATGCGTACGTCTTCTCGGCTAGCGACCTCGACGGCGGGACTCAAGATTTTACAGAATTCTTAAAGATACTTATCTTAAAAGTGGTATTGTGTCACTTTTGTCAAGTTTGGCCGCTACACTGCGACATTCAGGGTGAATAACCGCATAGCCTTGCTCTACATAATTTCTACATGGACGTCATTTGTTTAGACAATACACACAAAAATACGGACGCGGAAACACTGAATATGTAAATGAGATACGTACAGAATAAATGCGGTAGGAAAATTGTGAAGTCAGAGGGAGGAGAAATAGTCTTTAACTGCAGTGCAGAATGAGGTCCGAAATCACAATGCCAATGAACGATAGTGAAGGAGTTCAAAGGTGTGTGACCCTGGGATTCAAATAATTCATGAATGCGAAGAGGGGATGGCAGAGTGATATGTTAGAGTGATATCAGCTGTAAATAAGAATAATACCTAATATCAAACCTGGAGAGGAAAATGAAACCAAAGCAAAAAATAAAAATTTACAAGCAAAAATAATTGAATTGTGGCTACGTTTTTAATCCAGAGGTTAGTAAACCGTACTGTCTTGGGGTGGGACATGTGGCCCCGTCCTTGGACCAAAAAATATTTCAATATTCATATCTTTCATTTTTATTGCACTGTGCACATGATAGTTCTACATAATTTGTATTATCCAATGAGAAAATAATTTATTAAATTATGTCTTCGAATTATATATATACAATGTAAGATATAATTTACAATAATCCCGCATTAAGCTTCTCCATTCAAAAATCATGGTATTTTACTTTATTGTTATTTAACTTGTGTTGTGGAACAGTTCTTGCCAAATGTTGACTCTTCCTGAGACCTGACAGTGATAGATGATTATGAATGAATGATCACGTGAAACGAACGTTCAAACGATCTGGAAGCTATTTTTCGCATGAAGCTGTCTGGGAGCACACGCGTCAAAGCAGAGAGTGGATGTAGATCACTGCGCTAATACCCTTTCATTGCATCAAATTCCCAAGATGTAAAAATGCCTCACAGGGTAAGTTAACGAGTCTACACAATAGATATCTAGAAGGTAGTAGTCATAACTAGAAACTAGAATTAGTTGAATTGTCATCCCGGTAATCTATAAGCAATCTTGCAGTGCTACAAGTACGCAAATGAAAGATCAAAGCTTCAAAGGTCCTGAGTCACAATTTCATAGAAGAGGGGGGAAGGGAGAGAGAAACAACGGGATGAAAGGAGAGTGGTAAGAGAGAGAGAGAGAGAGTTCGAGGGGGAAGAGGGAGGGAGAAAGTGGAAAGAAAGATGAGGAGAGTGAAAAACATAGGGGAGGAAGAGGGAGTGAGATGGATGGTGAGAGAAGAGAAGGGGAGAGAGCGGAGAGGGATAGGGGCGAGAGAGGGAGGAAGATTGAAGAGAGTGAGAGAGAAGAGAGATAGGGAGAGGAGAGTGGGAAGATAGAAGAGCGTGAAAACGAAGAGAGAGGGAGAGAGAAGAGGAAAAGGGCGAAGAAAGGAGGTAGATGATATTGAAACGGAGAGGGAGGGGCGGAGAGAGATAGAAGAGAGGGAGCGAGAGAAGCTCCACCTCCCCCGTGCGCTGCGCCAGCGAACGCGTCGAGCAGAGCGAGGCCACCGAAGCGCGGGCGGGAGCGGGAGGGGGAGAGGGAGAGGGAGCGGGAGAGGGAGCGGGAGAGGGAGCGGGCGCGAGGCAGCGTCGCGTGAGGCCATTCCGCGCTGCAGGCCTCGTCGCCACGGCCCCGCGTGCGTGGGGGCGGACAATGGGACGACGCTGCTGCTGCAATGTGGCACGGACTCTCTCGTAGGAAGTAGTATCGAAAATTGCCCTAATTTTATGAAAACGGATATTAAATCTACGATGACTATCTATCCCAAATCTCTCTTTCACAGTTAAATTACCTGAAATTCAGTTCGAAGTGCTCAATTTCGAACAAATTTTGAAGGTCGTATCATGAGAAATATTGAAATATTTCGAGGAAATAATGTCAATAATTCATTGTAAGCACTTCTTGAGTAAGCAGTTCCCTACGAGTAGTATTTATAAAGTAGAGCAGCTTTGGCATCACATTTTGCAACAGTGTTGTAACTCAATATTAGCCAGCATTTACATACATTATTATACAACCTCGTACAAATATGAGTCACTTACAGCAAAATTGGTTGCCAGACTAATAACATCTAGAGGCATGTGGGAAGTTCAGAGCACAATTCATTCTGATATTTTATTTTATATTATACTCATACAATTTTAACAGAACAACAAATTCTCAACAAAATTGTAAATGTATGTATTTAAAATAGAATTCAGTAAATATAATAATTTAAGTTTGTGGATTGTCTCGAATTGTAGATGTTTGAATGTTTATTGGCGAACGTGTTCGAGTTTACTTAATTCTGTCGTAAATATTGTAAAAGAATATATAACTGCAAACTATTGTGTAAAATCAGACTACTTCTTCCCTTACCGTTCTGTAACAATGTTCTCTAACTTTATTGGGAATCGAACAAGGACTAATTCTTAAAGATAAGAAAAAGATAAATTTATTTAAACTGCAAATGGATATAATCCGGGGCAGCTATTACATAAGCAAGATAATATAGCTATCATGCAAATTATATAATAATCATTATTATGATAATGATATTTTAATAGGTGGCTGAGTCATAAAAGATTAAACTACCTTAAGAAAAAGAAAGTTCTATAATTTAACTCCGCATTGAATGTTTGATCGATTAAGACCACACTGCACCAGCACTGCACTGCGCTTCACTACACTTCACATCACTTCACTTCACTATGAACTTTAATCTCCTCCTTCATTAAAGGGTCACAGTGAAGTGAAGTGAAGTGAAGTGTGGTTCCTCTTTAGTGTAGTCAGAAGTCTCATGACGCAATTCTTCTTGATCATTTTCATCGTTTTTTCCTCATTTTTGACTTTAAACACTATCGTTCAGGGTCTCGGTGCCAGTACAACCCGAGGTTCCCAGGCTGTCATCCAGCACGGGAGCCTCGGGGCCTCGAACTGCTTAACCTCCGTGACTTCACGGAGCATAGTTCACCCTTACACCCTGTTTGAAGTCATTTTTTATCCCCGGCGAAAATTATGTTTTGCAACACTCAGAAAATTATTCACGTGAACTTCTCTTGGATATGCTACTTATGACCAGTTTTACACGTGATGTAATTTTTTAAGTTTTATATGTTTTCTTGGTTTGAAGTAATTTGGTATATATACTGGTGGAGTCAGAAATCTACGGATTCTACGTTTCCCGTCTAAAAATGGGCCTATTTCTATCCAATTATAAGAAATTACAAGAAAGATTCCAAAAACTGGTCAATTTACGTTTCATATTATTTTGCGGTTGCTGAATGATAATCTGGCGTATTTGCCTTTTGCGAGTTAGTAGCTTTGTTTTAAACATTCTCATGCTGGTATGATAGAAAGCTATGTATAGTTATGAAGATCTGCTAGAATGTTTTTTGTGGAAATAATATCATTCTTTTCTTTTAAGGACGATATGTTAAATCAATCAAATAAATAGCATTTTCTCAATTAATAATTCTGAATAACATTCCATGCATGAAATAATTGTTAACTATTGGATAAAATGCCTTGGGTCAAAAGCGACCCCAAACAGAATCCACGTAAGTAACGTTGAAACAGAGTCGAAGAATTAAGCAGTTCGACTACCGACGCCCTGTCGGGAAGTTTTAGGATTTTTATATTCCCACGGGTCGATAGTTGGTGGTTCCACGCTGCACAGCAGGTCTCGCAGGGAGTAGGTTGCGCTTTAAATCTATCGCTCGTTGCAAAATCTGCCAGAGGAAGGAAAAACGCAAGTTTGGTGTCCTTTTTAGTACGAAAAACTTGATTGCTTTCTCCTGAATACGCAGCTTCATATTGCAGTAAAAACAAAGTGTATATGCCAGATTTTTCCTATTTTCGTGAATTCAATTGCCGAAATATGAAAACAGAATATATCATAGAATATTTACATTCTGGAATATTCCTCATACGAGTACACTCAGTGAAAGATTGAGAGAACTGAACGCGTTATGGTGGTCAGTATAATATTTTCCCTTATTTCTGTTTTATTCAAACGTATAAAAAACTTGTTTTTAAATAATTCAATTGTACTGTTATTATGAGAAGTATGCAACCTTCAACGGTTCCAAAAAAGGGGCATATTGTTATAGCTCTTACTTTTGCTTATTGCTTCAATTGGCTTATACAAATCCATAGTAACTTTTACTGTGATTGACATAATACCTTAGTTAACATAATCATTTCTTATATCTGAAACTTTTTGCCTTATAAAACCATGACTTTCTGATATTTTACTTTTTGAAAATGCATGTATACAACACTACCTGTAAGTGATTTATTATTTAGTGATCATTTATACAACAAAAAAGATTGTTCGTAAATTAAATACAAAACCGTTCATGGTTAGCCAACCTTTTTTCAAAGAATACTAATTCTCATAGACAGTAAATTTAAAATTCAAAATAAAATTTCTCTAAACTTTTTCGTTATTACATGAGCAATCAGTTGCTTTACGAGAAATTTTAGAGTGCGATATTGAAAACAGAGTTTATTTAAATTATTCCACTTAATACATTTTTACTTGATTGTCATTCGGAATCACAAATGAGAATATTATTTCCATCTCTTCTTCTCATTCTATTTAACTTTCTAGAATAGGCTTACGCTGATTCTGACACCACTGTATCAAGTCATCCAATCTTTTCACTTCCAGGTGGTCTCTTTCCAATAATCTTGCAAGTGAACGCTGTTTGTAACAATCTAATATCTTCTGTTTTATACTTATTGCAATCAATGTTCAATGCAGTTATGTTGTAATATTAATATTACGTATATAAAATGTACATCTTTTTAATTCAAACTATTCTTTTACCGATACTCTTTATGGCATTCGTTTTGATTCATTTTATAGTGTAAATACTCGTATATATTTTTTTGCAAAATATATATTTATGAGGTGTCTTATTTAAGCTTATTTTATTTGAACGCCATCACTCACTGCTATAGAGGAGAGCCATTATTTTCTCAGGGGGGGTTAAGATTATTGGGGTCTCTAGAATACTTACGTATACTTAAGTATACGTTTCTTTATTGAACGTACTTGCGCACGTTCATTTATAAATATTTATTAAAATGCCAACACAACTTAATCCCTTGCGAAGTGAGCTGTTTCGTTTAAAATGTTTGAGGCAGCCTTCTGGAACGAGTAGAAAAATCAAACGACGCGTTCAGCAGAATCTGGAGGAAACGCGACGTAAACATTCCGTCCAGTTCTCGCTTCCGCCGGCGGTGGCTCTCGAGGCGGTTGCCCATCTAACGCTGGCAGCTGAGGTCTGGGGAACATATCACGTGACACTCGCGGACACGCTCCAAGCACACGAGCACTGGGAGCCAGCACCAGTTGGAAGCAAAGGAATCAAACCCACGGCCCGGCAAGTAAGAAAATATGCCTCTTTGTAAAGTGCGGGCAAATCGGACGGTGACGTTAACCCCCCCCCCACAACACACACACAAACACTAAGAAAAAAACACCGCTCGACCGCTGTCTCGCCTTTCCCCTCTCTCGCACAATTCGTCTTTCTGCCCCTAGTATTTCTCCGTAAGTTCTGCTGTCGCCCTCTCTCTCCCTCTCTCTCCCTCCCTCTCTCTCTCTCGCTCTCTCCCTCTCTCTCTCTCGCTCTCTCCCTCTCTCTCTCTCTCCTTCCTCGATAGCCACTTCATTTTTCTGTTCCCATCTCATTCTTTATCTCTCATTCATAGCCGCCTCCCCGCATATTAACCCATACGATAAAAAAAACTAAAATCTAACTCTTTCTTCCTCCTCCCTTTCTCTCGCCTTTTTTCTTGCGATTTCGATATACAGTCTGTGTACCTGTAAGAGTTTGAATGAGATGAAAATATTATCATCGATGATAATTGGCAGTTGCGCGCATTGGAACTAATTAATTGTCCAGTTTACGATTTCTGATGGGATCAAAACGTTAGTTGATTGCAAATTACAATCGAGTACCAGCATGACTTTACCCCTTGCTCATCACAGCACATTGCAAGATTTTTGGGAAATAAGCATCACTGCAATGCGTGGCAGAGAGCCTTGAGTACAATAAATTGTAAAATTATTAATCGAGCTTTTTATGTATAATTTAATGTAATAAATTATACACTATAATACATATTATGTAATAGTGTCCATTGAACTGTACAATTATTGTAGTCCATGAATGTTGTAAAGAATCTCGTGTACCTCGTTAAACGCTATCTAATACAGTTCGACTATAAATAAATAATAAATATGAAAGAAAATTGAAACAATGAACATTTCCACAAATAGGACACATGTGTAATATTGATGCAGAATTCATCTTTTTAATTTCCTTCACTTCAATACATCTTCTCTAGAAGATTGTTGATGATAACTCCATTACATTACAGTACAGTAATTACATTTAAACCATCCTATGTTTGTTTTTTTGAAATTTTATTGATAAATCAAGAACCATGGTGTATTATTTAAAGTGTAATAACCTGAAATGAAAGAAATATAACCTTTAAAAGAGACGTATTCTGCCGATCATATTTTACCCTGTTTCAATATGTGAAACGCGACGATAAATTGAATATATTGCAATGACAATAAATTTTAGAAATGATTCAATGGTTGAAAAGCTATCTTTTCTCGAAATGTTTTTAACTTCTACGTGTTCTTGGGATGGGGATAGGAATTGAAGAAATATCGTGTCCTAACATGTTTAATGAGAAAATCTTACTATTTACAAACTTTTGAAGAAAAATGTCTACAAAGTCAAAAGTATAGATAGAAAATATATAGAAGTATCTATTGCGTTTTGCTATAAAACGTGAAAGCAGGATGGTTGGTCGTCACTACAGCAAAATTGTGAATGTTTTGTTTCCCCATCCTATTATAATTACAATTTTAAACTAGGTGAACACATTTAAAAAAGAGATTTAATATATTGCGTTCTACAGGCAACAATAGGCTTCTAGAGTATTCTCGGAATTTTATTCTCTTATAGAAGCAAATAGGTAATCGTGCCTATGTGGACTAAACATGCTTACTTTTGATTATTTTAGAGAATTGTTTCATGAATAAATTATAATAGTTTAATAAAATTATTGAATGGTCTTTCTGACTTACGTCAATTATCAACATAGCACTGCAAATTTTGGCAGCACATTCTTACTAAAATTACTTTCGTAAAATTGTTTAAATTGAAAAAAGTACAATTGCAGTCTAAGGTTACTTCTTTTAGTATACACAGTTACCTAGACATATTTAATTGCAACCGAGAAAGATATAATCTACGTAGAATAAAAGTGTTCCACCATCCAGATAGAAAAAGAAGCAGTTTCCAGAGAGACACTCACCCACGGTGGAGAAGGAGTTCCGAGAGAGACAGATAATTGGTTCGCATTTGTCTTCGTGTTCGACTCAGAGACCTGCTTGATCAATTTCTCACGTTTTTAAAAGAAATTTTAATTAGTTTGGCTCCCATTCATCATTCAAATGGCAACGGAAATATTGCTATTCATTGGTTCCAGCAATTTTCGAAAGGTGTAAGTCATATCTCTTATATCACGAACACTTCGCGAGAGCTGGATTTGTCGACGAAAAATGAGGAATCCTATTTTAATAACTCCCGTAAAGAACTTCCACATTTCATGAGTTGTAACAGCACATGAAAATGAGAAACCTTGACATTGGCACGTTTCCAGATTCTAATTCCCAGAATTCGTGCCTAAACTAAATGCATTATCCTACATTACAGAATCGACATCGTGCAGACCGTTTGGAGAGTGCGTGATGCAGGGCTTGTGCGATGATAAACTGCTTTTACAGCTCCCCTTACTTTCCGGGTAGTTATAAAAACTGAGCACATATCGTTCTTTCAATTTTTCCCGTGTCAAAATATACAAAGATTTCCAGACTATAACACAGATTAGGGAGCGTTAAAAACAAAATGCTTTGCATGACACCCACAGTACGTTTGTAAGTTTAAAGAGCGCACCATTCGATACGTTTAGGAGCTTTTAGAACACACTAAACAATCGTGTATATCCTGTTTCTTAATTGGAGAAAGTATAAACAAATTACACCTTAAACATGCAAAGTAAGTGGAGAAAGGTGCAACATGAGGCGGCAAGGAAGCGGGAAAAGGCGCATTATGATAAATAGATTTCTCACATCAAAATTTCCAAAGTTTAATGTGTTTCGAAAAGGAGTTTCAACGGTTTTAATATTGACTAAAATATTCATTAAATATTTTCTGAATTTACAAAGTGAAATGTTCATCCAAGAATGAATTATAGTGGCCATTACTTGTAAACTACTGATTATGCACTCTTGCTTGTTGAAGTGGATATCAAATGGAGTTTTTTGGGTATGGGCACAGACATTTTTCTAAAAAGCATTCAGAAATATTTTATGTACGTAATTTTATGTGTATAAATTATACACGATGTAAATAAAAGTTTACTTTCTTCACAAAGTCTAATTGAAGCATAAAGTTACTTATGAAGTTCGCTTTGATCAACATAAGGAAACGCGGTCTGGCGAGGATTGTGAAGAATCATGCGCTGCACTCGTACACTCCCGAATTCACCGTTCCTTGACGCTTCGTATTTCGCCCTAACTGCTCTACGGCAGGGAGCAGTGGATTCAATTGTGATACTGGTACAATCGATCGTCACGTGTTATTTTCAAGGTCCGCTCACAATGAACCATGAACGTAAACGCAACACGAATACTGCAACTTGGTGTCACTTTATTCATTGAATCCATCCACAACAGTGAAGGTAGATGTGAACGTTAACATAAACATACGACATAAAGTTTACAACTTCCAGATTTCAAGTTTATGTTAACATGGTTTGAGAAAATAAGACTATGGGAACAACAACCAAAGAACTAACGTTTTTGATAGAAGTCAATTCGATATTTAATTAGGATAAAATCCAAAATGTTAATATGATGTATCAGTCAAACTCCTTGAAATGTGTGATATGCTGAGCATGAAATTTTTTTAAAGTGATATTTAAGTGCATTAATTTCCATGATTTCTCATGAAACATTCCATAGAACCACCTATCGCATCGCATTACTCAAAGATCGCCAACCTAACATTGCCACTTCAAGTTTATTTACTTTCGTGCGATTGTTTACAATATTTAAGTAAAGTTTTACCGAAATGTTATTAAATTGATGAAAGACTGGCTTCATGTTCACGCTCGTTCATTCTTTCCAACCCGTTTCTCCCTTTCGTTGGCTCCACAATCTCAGCCCGCCCAGATGATATTAGATTATTGCGGGTTTCATTAATAATAATAATAATAATAATAATAATAATAATAATAATAATAATACCGAGCAAAGGGGCTCAGTACGCAGCACATTGTATTTGCAAGCAGGAGGTCCGGGTTTGTTCCCAGGAACGGCCATCCTGACCGGGGGTTTTTGTGGTTTCAGTTCAACTCCCGACGGTGACAGAATTTTGGACACTTCGAGTTCAGTCGCTAGTCGAGTTTAGTACGAATTCAGTCGCTATCTGGAAGAAAATACTAGAAGCCGGCAGCTCTGATCGGTAGTTTTCCGTGGTTTCTCCGATCAGCATCAGGCGAAAGCGAGAGTAGAACCAAAACAAACGGACCACGGACCGACCGCGATCTTTCCTTCGTCTTTTTTGTTTTATCCTAACTTACACTCACATGCGCCATACTACTTGACATGCCAAGGAGGCCAGTCCCGACTGCGGCGGTGCCTCGCTGGGGAGACACCTGGTTGGGGAAACCCCATAAGCCGACGGGTAGGACGGCACCGGACCTCGGCATCCAGCGGGGGAAGACCACGGCCACCTTCCGTGCAGAGCACACTTACGGGAGATAGCGTTAATGAATCGATGCAACCCGTGTGCGCAGGTGGCGCAGCTGCTGGGCGCCCTGGGCGCGGGCATGGCGGCGGCGGAACAGCGCGGCCCGGGAGGCGGCGGAGGCGGCGGCGGCGGCGCGGGGGGCGGCAGCGGGGGC
>BOPP01000197.1:1493750-1518674 GCA_017312745.1 Gryllus bimaculatus
CCACCCCCACCGCCACCGCCGCCGTCGCCCTCACGCCCACCTCCAACAAGGTGGTGACCGTCTCGCTGACGCCCGACCTCCCGCGCGAGACGTGGGACAAGAAGGTGGAGTTCCTGCTGGCGGTCATCGGCTTCGCCGTCGACCTCGGCAACGTCTGGCGCTTCCCCTACATCTGCTACCAGAACGGCGGCGGTGAGTACCCAACCCTCGCCAACACGCCTCGAGGAATTCACGTGTTCATTTGAATAAAAACACAGAGTGAAGAACCAAAGTGGAAAGATAGATGTACATGTTTATTGTAGTTGGTATCAACTACTTTTGAGATAACGCCCCATGGTAGAAAGAGATGGATGGGCTACTCCGGCGCACCGATCTTTGGGCGTTCTGCGCGGCACTACAAACATCACGAACCTCAACACTACAACACGGGCACTTCGTCTGAAAAACCAGGCGCCGGCCGCCATGTTGCATGGCACGCAAGAAGTGTTGAGAGACTTTTTTAAAGTGGCATAAAGTGACAATTTTTAATTGCGACCAATAAAAACAAGCACAATGAAGTTGTAGTGGAAATATAATATCCTATACTTTAAAAAAAATGCTTCATATATCTGTTTCAAAGACTTGCTAAAGGCGGTGATAATTTTGATACAAGGTTGCATTTAAAATTCCTGCTAATAATATTCTGCAAACTGGTGCTTGACGCTTAATGGCTGAAGTAGGATAGAATGCGCAAAACCCGTACCGTTTCATCACAGATAAAACAACACTACCCTCCGTAGCTCGCGTGGAGAAATTAACATAAAGATTCTACTCATTTACATATTGTGGTCATATTTTGGTCAAAGAACGCCGCAGAGAGTATGTCAATAATAAACATATCAATACGATAATAAATATCGACTGAGAACAATATCGATATTACGATATTTTTTTAAATGAGAACATTTATTTAACGAAAAAACCTTTATTTAACGAATAAAATTAGAAGTCTTTAACGTTAAATTGCAAGTATGACCCCAACAGACCGTTCCACGTTTCACTTAATTATCTATATCGCTTTCCTAAATAAAGTTCAAAACTATAACTACGTTTTGACATCTATTGACAGCTATTGCGGAATGTATTTCTATGAACGAAGTACTTAAATCGGAGTCAAATATGAATTTAAATCATTTCTTCTTCTTTCCTTGAATATGAATGATGTAAGCCATTAACGAATTTCACAATTCTGGATTTTTCTCTTCTCCTTGCTTCTGTTTTATTTTCACAAGAAAACCCTCCTCGGCCAACAATAGTCTTCTTCGAGAAGTCAATATTTTCTTCGGCCTTCATACTTTGAATAAATTGAGTGAATCACTTATGAGTTCTATTTTCCAACGTGTTTGTTTTTTGGAGATGAACTCTATTTTTCCGAATCAATCTCATTCCAAAATCTAATTCTCTGATGTATTTTGTAGTTATCTAAGCCGACTGTATTTATTAATGTGCCTCTGTTTTACAACGTACTATGCTGTATTCGTTTTACAACATACTAGAGTAAGCTGTGGATAAAATTTCACTTATTTCTACATTAACATTGATTTTAACTCAGGAGCTTAAGTTTAAGGAGATGGAAAAGTATCAACAATAATCCAAGAAGTAAAGAACAAAAAGAAGTCTGAGGATTCTTTGTATTGATTTTTAACACCCCCTGCCACAAGGAAGGATACACCGATTCATAATCTCTTGACAAGTATAGTGATACGAATATTTATGTGTTTTTAATGCACCTACAAGTACATTAGCAGAACTCAAAATTACTTTGCTCACCTCCGGAATTACATGAATTGTTAAGACCTGATTTATCAAATTGACGATAATTAGAGCAGTATTTTCAACAACAAAATATTTGAACATGTATTTTATTCCAACAAATTTCGTGTAACTTCCCACACACGTAACTAGATGAGTCAGGCAATTACAATAAGTCAAAAATTTATTTTTAGAACGCATGAATTGAAAAGTATCATATTCACTAGTTACAGATTGAAACGTATCACTTTGAAAAATTTGGCAAAAAATGGGAGGGGGAGAGTGTTTTGTAACTTGATCACTCGAGGCTCGACTTTGTTTCTTGTCTATCTCGGAAACAATTGGTTTAATTGGAGTTCGGTATGAACCTATGATTTTCTCTTAAAGTGTTCTACTTGTTTACAGAATATCAGATGGCAGTGCCTAAATTAATATTTTTCGCAATTTGGAACGTAATGGGGGGATGATTTGTAATTCATGACTCGAGGCTCCACTTTGATTCTCCTGTATCTCGGAAACTATTCGGCTGATTGGAGTTTGGTTTACACATATGAATTTCTCTTAAGTGTTCTACTTGCAAACATAATATTAGATGGCAGTGCTTAAATTAATATTTTTCGAAATTTGGCACGAAATGGGGAGTTGTTTTGTAATTGATGACTCGATTATCCACTTTGATTCTCCTCTATCTCGGAAAGTATTCGTCTTATTGGAGTTGCACCTATGAATTTCTCTTAAAGTGTTCTACTTGTACACATAATATCAGATGGAAGAGCTATCCTGAACACCTCATAAAAACCATCAAAAATATGTCACCGAGACCCAAAAATTATAATAAATACTGCATAAACCCCAAGACTGAAGAAATATTAACAATAGGGGAACTTAAACAGGATGTGTTATCTCCACACTGATTCAATATATTTATTGATGCACCTTATTAAAAAATGGAGATGCATAAGCTAGTTCTGGAATACAGTTGAAGCAGAATAAACACCTAATAACGTTCTACTTTATGCAGATGACGGTTAACAACACTGCAAGAAAGTGAAGATGATCTGCAAAAAAGCTGTATACACACACTGCATCAACTGGGAGAAAAGAGGTATAATCTCCGAAGTTCTAAAACGAAAGACTAAAGTTATATGGCCCATTGCAGTAAATACCCCATTTACGATCAAAAATAGTTCGGGGCTATTGACAAACAGTGATCGACCAAACTTCAAATTTTAATTACCTTGGTTGTTACATTAGTTATTGACACAGATGAAGACATAGAAAATTTAAACTAATAAACTTTCAATCAATATGTGGAATAATAAACAGAACCACTAACAGAACAAAGCAAGGAAAGACACAAAAATGAAGTTCTATAAGACAATGGCCTGCTCCAGTTCTCCTGTAATGGTAAGTGAATCGTGGATAATGAAAAAAAGAGACCAAAGTAAGCTCCAAGCAGCAGAAATGAGATTTCTTAGGTAGTTAAGGCTGCATTAACAGACCAGAAAAGAAATGAGACATCGCAAAGAACTAGATATATACAACATAAATGAAAGGATCGTAGAAAAACAGGAAAGAATGGCGGCGCATATCGAAGAATGGAGGAAGATCGTATTCCACAATTAGTGATGAACTACCAACCGAAGGGAAGAGAGATATCGCCGAGCCAGAAGAGATTGTTCCTGATGTGCAGAGCGAAGACGGAACAGGCACTTCTGCCTAATCCCTGAAATGGAGAAGAAGAAGAAGAAGAGCTTAAATTAATATTTTTCAAAATTTGGCACGTAATGGGGGGATATCTTGTAATTGATGTATCGACGCTTCACTTTGATTCTCCTGTATGTCGCAAACTGTAGGTCTGATTGGAGTTTTGTTTGCACATATGAATATCTTTTAAAGTGTTGTACTTGTATATAGAATATCAGATGGCAGTGTCTGAATTAATAAAAATAAAAATTATAAATTAATAAAAACAATTAAAATAATACAAATAATGTGCATAAGGTATCAAGATTAAAATTACGAGTATGTTAAATTTTGCTACATGGGAGTGATGGAGCATCTATTGTGTTCGTATACATTATTAAAAGCAGAATGATTTTACCAATTCGTGTGCAGTTTCATTTGTTGGAATTTTTATTGTGTTAATTTATTTTAATTAATACTGTTGGTTGAATTGAAATTTACTGACATTATCGTGATTTGATTAGGAAGAAAATTTAAAAAATAATTTGAACCACCATTTATGTATCTTCAAGTTTGTAGAATATACACTTACAAGTGCAATTAAAGACGCTAATTTTTCTACTTATTTATGAATGGAGTTTAAAAATCTCGAATTTTATGTGAAATTATTATTATTTGCTATTATGTGAAAACATATTTAAAGGATGGAAGAAAGTGGTGTGAGACTTAAATTGTTATACGCAGTTTTATGAAAAGTGATAATTCACCATAAAGCGCTGTTTTGTTACATCATTGGGTGACCGAGCTACGCAAATGTTTGCAATGTACTCAGAAGTGTATTAAGTGCGCAGGCTCGGCTCTGTCGTTGGACGGTTCATTCTGTCAGAGCACGGTTTTGCTCCCTTGGCCAAAATATGATGGTGAACTCTTTTTCCGTGGTACTAGTTGAATAATGAAAATCTGTGAAGAAGGTAAAAAAATAGTTATTGATAAAACAACGCCTGCTGTTTTCCATACGTTTCACAAATAAAACTGTTTTACATGAAACTACTTCCTGGAAGCGTTACACTAAGCTAGGAGCACACTAATGCAAGAGCACAACCTACTGAACAGCCGTTTTAACCCACAAAAAGTTGCAGTCCAGCCCTCAGTTAAAGGAATCACACTTTTTAACGAAAACATCTGATGTTTAAGAAAATCATAATTCAATCACTAAATCGCATATTTCGCCGGTGTGACAGCGTTTAAATTGATGGTGAAATGTGTGTCTGAACATCAATAATTCCCTAGTACCTGAATTCTGATTTGACAGTGGCAGAGAACGAACAAGAATCTCCACCATTCGCCAATTTCCAGATTTCGTACATCGACACGCATAGGCTGGCCAGTTTATAAGAATGAGGTTTGTTTCAACATATTAACAATTTATTGAAGTACGTAAAAATGCATTATTCCAAAATTGAGTAGTAATATAAAGAAAATTGATTTTAATAAATCAACTCATAATACACATAAACAATACACAAAAAACGATCACATAAATCAAATTATAACAAACACTAAAATTATTTCATATACATGTATCGCAAAAAAACTAAATGCAATTTTTTTTAACAATGAAAGCATTCCTGTTTCTGAAAATAAATATTTTTGTCGGTTTAAAACGTTGGCACGTTTGTAACCCACTTTCTTCTAATGATGAATGATATTCCATCGGGGTGATGAAGCCTTCCTTAGACGTTCGTATACATGATGAGAGACAAAACAGTTCGAATTGAGTAAAGTGAGTTTTGTATTCGTGCTAACAACGTCTTTTTTCCATCTATACGAGTCGATTTCAAGTGACAGTATACATTATCTCGTTACTGAAATGTATCTTCAAAATTCAAAAGATTCAAGTAAATCTCATAAGCATTGGCATGCAAGGGGACAAGCACTTTGCGACAGGAGAAAACATTTATTAAGTGCTTCATCACAAGAAAACGAACCGCGAAACGCGGAAGGAAGCTGCAAACGAGCGAAATGGAAGCTTAATTAGCAACAACGCCCCAAAGTTGCTGAGGAGAGGCCGGGGCGTGGAGACGGCCTTGTCAGAAACATCAGCCTGCGTCAGGAAAATTAAGGCAGGGGCCGGAAAATTCCCTTGCTGACGTCATTAGGTCGGGTTTTCTTCCTGAATTGGAACTATACGATACGATTGTGTATTATTTATTGAATACATTGAATCAAGTTAGTTAATTAATGTGTCTGCGCATACCGCAAAGTTATCTTCTAAGTTATACTTACGCCAGCTAAGTTACAACTTACGTATCCGCTAAACAAATTAACAAAGTTTTCAATTTTAAGGTTTATACATTCAGTATTAATTTCTATTGTGTTTATGATGCTAGCAGTGTTTTTTTTCTTTTAATGCAATTATCTATGATTCATGTTCTAATTAAAAGTTTACCAAAGATTCATTTTAATACAAGAATTAATTAATGAAAAAACAAAATTTTCGAAATGGGAGTCTTAACCAATCCTACGTACATAAACGTTCATCGTTTTAAAGTTAATTATATTCAATGCTGAGCAGCATATGCTAATACGAAAGGTTTATGTGAAGTTTGAATATTAAATTCAATATAAATGACATACTAGAAAAATATCACTGGATTAATAATGAAAAATAGGAAGAATAATACTTTAAAAAATCTTTTTACCCTATGGACACAAATGAGTTATGAGAACCTTTCAAAATGGTGAATAACTAAATACAGATGTGTTTATTTTCCGTAAATTAAATTACGTTTTTTTGAAACATTTGATGTAACAATATTTTCATTATTTATGCTCGTACGATTGTAACTCCAATGTAAAATAGCGGAATGCGAATTAATATCGTCATTTTGAATGAATTACTTTCGCTTATTGCTCGTAAACAAAAGAGATCTCACGTGACATTTCAGATGAGCTCCGAATTGCAGTACAATGTAGAACCGTGAGAGCCTGCACGTTCGGTAATTAGCATATGCCAACGCGAGAAACCGTATTAACATGTCCATATTGGGAGAATCAGCTATCAGGTTACGTTCATCGTCAGTCATATTCAAGTAAATTAACACAAATATCACCACACGATATTACTTGACTAACCATTTTACTTGAGCGAGAATCATCTTATTCGTCCTAGGGCTCATCAGTCGAATTTAAATTTTCCAAAGTGTTGAAGTGAGTAGCAATGAATGACTATGAGACAGAAGATCAGAAAAGGAAGTAAACAAAACTCGAGAATGGGAATAGTTAACGTTTTCTCTCTAGCATGTATTTCTTACATTGCGTAGTACAGAGAAAATACTATAATGCTGCGGCAAAAACCAGCGATCTTTCGACAGAGAAACTTGTGTTGTGGATGGAACCTTCTTTCGAAAAAGTGGATAAACATTTTTCATACATGTAGTAAATGACTTCCTCTAACAATTTGTGTAGTCAAATTGCACGTTTTGTGAGTTCCTGATACCGAACAGTTGGTGTACTGCAAGTAGTTCGTCTGTCCTCCCGTCCGCCTGAAGTCGACGCAAGCATCTAAACCGTTCTCGAAAACTGATATTCCGGGATTGATATGACAAAACTCAAGACCCTGCGTATTTGGAATGAATATTTTAAATTTGGGGATACTTTACATGAAGCCTTCGGAAATTTTTGAAAACTTTTTCAAAAATGACTACAAATTTTTTAACTTTTTCGGATAGAGTAAAAGACGCTTAAAAATGGCGCGGGTCTAATTTGTGTTCATCCCCAAATGTTTGAAAATAGCAAAGATTACGAATATTTTGAGGAATTACGGCTTTTGTAGCAACTGTAGCTTACATTTTCATAATCACCGGAAATATTTCGCAACCACACTCCGTAACGAAACACGTTTTACTGACGTGGCGCGACGAGTGTAATCTCCGTGTAGAAACACCCGCGTTTCGCGCACAATGTTCCCCGCTTGCGAGTCGCTGTCCGGAGGAGATAGCCCGAAGACTGATCACCCCACACCTCGCCCCAAGAGAACCACGCCGAAGACGTGCTTGTTCATCCTCCAATGCGCAACACGGGACGGCTGGAGATAAGAGCCAGGGAGAGAGAGGGTCCAAGTACCAAACAATAAAGGCATTGTTGCGCCGAAGGAGCAACAGGTTGCAGCGATGGCGGTGGCATGCGTCGCCAGTTGCCATGGAAACTCCGAGCAAACAAAAGCTGCAGGCTCAATCGATTCCCCCTCCTCCTCAATGCAACGGCATGCAACTACCTAGGTCCCGTACCAGAAGCTGTCAGTGCACTTGACAATTCATACGGGAAGGGCTAGCAATGCGACTGCTGCTGCGTGCTGACTAAGCCAGATGTTTTCAAACTGGGAAAGAGGTCCATGAGAAGAAATAAAGGGTCCTGCAGAAGGTTGTTTGATAAATGTACGCGTCCAATTCACCCAAGACAGACAATATGAGAGCGTAAGCTTCCGCGACCTTCCTCAGGGCGAAATGGCGGAGAAAGCTCGCAGAATGGCGGCCTGAACGATGGCACCTAGGCGTTGATTTCCGCGTCTCCCGTCTAGCTACGTAGCTAAGACTTCCCTCAAAGAAGCACCAGCACACCTAAATATTCTATCCATGGAAAGAAACATTAGAATAGTCGCATTTATTTTGGCCCTCTCCATCCTGCAACTGAAGTTCCAGACTCTTATGTCATTTTGGTGATATTTGTTAACTGAATATTGCCACTGATTCATAATACCGAATCGTCCAATGATTGAATTGGTGCATGGCATTGCGCTCTGACATTTTATGAACATACCTTTAATATCAGAAGACACTTTCAAGAAATATGAAATCTAAATGATTTCTCAACGGCCTTCGTGTAACTCTTCGACTGATTCGAGTTGAAAAGAATATGTATTCTTATTTTGCGAGTAGGAAACGTTGCGACAAGTGGCCAATAGACCGAGTTGCGCAACTTTAGGAGCCTTTGTATTAGTCTTTCTACCACCACCATTTCTCAATGAATCTCCGATAATTTTTGCGACACCTGAACTTTATTATATTTGCTTGTGTTGATATTGTGTTGTTATTGGATACTAATAGTGATAATAATAATGAATGTAGAAAATAATAAATGTAGTACTCTAGGTATAAGTGATGTTTCATCAATAATGCTCTCAATATACAAAAAATTTATGGCGCAATTTCATAGTAGTTGTATAATTTAGGATGAGGTTCTTCGGCCGCATTGTGACCATTTTCAGTACCGTGGCTGGATGCTCTGTTGCGAAAAACAGTTATTTTTGATTATTCTATAATTAATTATCACTCATCATAACACTGCGTATAACAATTTAAATCTCACACCACTTTCTACTATGCTTTAAGTATGTTTTCACATAATAGCAAGTTAGCTCATCACATATTATGACCATCAATATACAATGTGACGCAGTACCAAAAATTAATTTCAAATTGGGAAATTTTTAACTAACGTTCAACTGCGAAGACTTAAAAATATTTTCTTGAGACGTCTCTCTTTCTATTTCCAAAGTTTCCAAACAGTGAAATGTTGCTTAAAAGCTGAGTCATGGCAGTGATTGAAAGAGAACCCGTAAATTAGTTTCGGGTGAGCTTCTCTTTCGTCAGAATTTTTTAGTAGAAGTAAAGTTTACCTATTGTGTGTGACGTACAGTTTACCTATAGTGAAAACAGGAATAAACCGTGGAATTCAAGCACAGTGATGGATGTTATATTAGCTTAAGCAAGACCGAGTTGGCGCCCTACACACTCTACAAGGTCAGAAGTTCCTACTTTGATCTGTGAGACTAAAAATGTTTCTAAAAAACTTTTTCATCGCGCTGAAACGACTTCGAGAATTTTAAAATCCATTCATAAATAAGTAGAAAAATTAGCGTCTGTGATTGCACTTGTAGGTGTTTATTCTGCAAACTTGAAGAGACATAAATGGTGTTTTCAATTACTATGTTTAAATTTTATTCTTAATCTAATCACAAGAATATCAGTAAATTGCAATTTAACGAACAGTATTAATTACAATAAATTAACCCAATAAAGAATCATACAAATTACACTGCACACGAATCGGTAAAATCATTCTGCTTTTAATTTATAATGCATACGAACACAATATATGCGCCATCACTCATATGTAGTATTATTTAACACACCCGTCATCCTAATCTTGATCACTTAATCACTTTATTAGTATTATTTTTTGTTCTCTGTTGTGTAGAGCAACCGAACATGATACGATTGTTAACACCTTATATCACATGGCGTAATAGACAAGTGAAATGACGGTGTCATTTGTTGACCGATCTTGAAATCACTTGAAATACAAACATGCCTACTCACATTCCTTTACAAAGTCCAAAAATATCGATTTCTCTGAAAATGCCAGATACTACTGTTTACACCCAAACTCGGCAAATGCGTAGTGAGTATTGGGAAACCGCCCTAGCTCCTGCTAATTCTCCACCACATGCCAGTGGCCACATTCACATCAATATATTGTAGTTGCGATTGTAAACCTCGATTCGATAAACTCGTATCATAAATATCGATCTCAAATAGTAGAAATACCAAACTGGCACGAAAGGACATTATTTACCTATCTTTCCGACTTTTTACCAATTCAATATGGGGTAACACAAGGTTCTATCTTAGGTCCTATACTCTTTCTGTTATACGCAAACGATATATACCTTCGTCTATTATAAACGGAAGAATGATTCTGTTTGCTGAAGAGAGGAATGTTCTATGCAAAAATGAAACAATAAATAGTACGATTTCTGAAGTTTCAAATCGGTTTTGTAATAAAAAATTAGTAGTTAACTAAGGAAAAACAGTTTCAATCCATTTTTGCATTTCAAACCAGCAATCGCATGCTCCATTGAAAACTAACAATATGGAATTAGCTGCTGTTAAGGTCACAAAGTGTCTAGGTCTCCCAATTTAGTCAAACCTCAAATGGAATGTACATATAACATAATTAAACACTAAATTAAAGTCATGATGTAACGCATTTAGAATTCTTTCAAATTTTGTCAGCCTTCATGCAGCTCGTTGCGTGTATTTTGCAAGTGTGCACTCCCGCCTGATATATGGCATAATATTCTTTGGAAGCTCATCATGCTGTACTCAGACCTTTAAATTGCAAAAGAAAATCATTCGAATAATGAAAACCTGCCATCCGCGTGATCCGAAGTAGCCTCTCTTCATTGAGCATGGAATCTTACCACTGCCTTGCTTATATATTTACGAATTTATAATATTTGTCAGAAGTGACTTACTTAACGGCGGGAACATATTTTCATGCAATAATGATATTTATAATTACATCACACGTCGTAAAAATCACGTTCATCAAGTGTCAGTATCAACAGCTCACTATCAGAAATCAAAATACAATACATGTACGTTACTTTACAACGCATTTCCAGATGACATTAAACAATTGAAGTCGGTACACAAATTTAAGTTAATTTTAAGTGAAGTAAAATATTTTCTGATGCATAACTGTTTCTATACAATTAAAGCCTATACTGATTACCAAAAAGAAAAATAATGTATATTTTAACAAAACTGAGATATGATGTGTATAATTAGTTTAAATTTTATTGTTTTAAAAGTTTTACAAAAGTAAAACGTTTAAGTGCTTTAAATGTTTTTACAAACATTTTTTTAAAAGACTTAAAATGTTTGTAAAAAATAATGTACTTCGGCTTCCCCCATGACCCCCATTTTGATGAGGTTTTTGTCCAGTTTCCCTGATCCATTGAGCAAATGCTGAGATGGACCCTTGTTTCGCATCTGGACGTAAATGTAGCTTCACTGCGCAAGTTTGTTGAACTCTCTTTTTGCTTGCAATGGTAGGAGTAGAGGTAAGGGTGAGTTACCATTTTGTTAGCAATGCAGAAAAATCATACTTGCAAATCGTTTACCGATGCAAATAAGTTTTCTATAACTCGGGAACGAAAATGTCCAATCTGTTTTCAAATGATGCTAATTTCGCGTTTTTATATTTTATTTTTATTTATTTATTTATCTTTAACTTTTACTCATATTTCAACTATTTATAGTTAAAATGACGGGAAGGGATTCTGGAACTCACGAAAACGGGTGCAGATGATCTTCTCCCTTCATACGACGCATACTGTTTTTTTTCTGACTAAATCTAAATCTAAACGGCCTTGTGAGGTGACTATCATTTTACAGGAGTGTCATAGAACACTGAAATAGAAATTATTTTTCTTTGTATCGCGCGTGCTAATAGACAATTACAGTTTAATGATAGCAATGAAGGAACAAATTAGAATTAATTTACGACTATATATATATATATATATATATATATATATATATATATATATATATATAATGGGATTTCTCTTCGCAACTCGAACTGCAGGCAAGAACGTTTCAGTCAAAGCTCCCCGAATGTGTTGTGAATGATTAATTGATTTGAATTTCTAGTCTCCGCAACTACTATTCGTCCCGAAACTATGGTGCATATTTTTTTCGCGAGAGGTGGCTGTTATCTTCTCCGCTGTGGTGTGGTGTACACAGTCGTGAACAGGTGTTCGTATTTTGGACCGGCATTCGTTGCTGATGTAGATGACATTTTTTTTAAAATTCGGGGCCGTCTGGAAACTAGATCACAAAATTCCCTGTATTCTTTCACAAATCCATCTTTCGATTTTAACGGAAATGTGACAGCAACCGCTCCTCTTGCTCCTTCCTCGGCTGACAGGCCTCTGCAGGTGAACTCTCCAGTCTCGCCATGTAGATATCGATTTTCTTGCCTTATGATGTAAATTACTATTGCGATATATTTTAGTCAATTCTGATTCTTTGATAGCGCTGTGCTTTAATGATAGTGATCTCCCTCTGGATATGCAAACAGGAATCAGAACGTGCAATGAAAAAGTGAAGATCTTAGACTAGTTGGCCAATACACCAGCTGACCGCAGTGATCTAAGGTCGTGGGCCGCACGTGGCACGCGGGCCGGAGGTTGCCGATCCCTGATCTAAATCAGGGGTCTCCAAACTACGGACTGCGGACAACATTCGGCCCTAAGCAATATTTTGTGTGGTCCGTCGATCCAAAGTAAAAATACCACAATTCAATTTAATCGCGATTCACGCTGTACAATTTTATTGCCAGATAGAAGAATCTGGTTTCCTGTTGTTACATTTACTGTGATTCACATTTAAGTCACGTCGCGAGTGTCGTACCATTGTGGCGTATGTGAGGAACATTTGAGAACATTTTTACCTATGTCACATAAGTGATGAACACTCGAGAGAGATTTTAAAAATATGTGAAACAAAAACAATCCACAAATTAACTTGTTAGAGTCTAAAAAACAATTTCATTGCTCTCATTGAGGTACATTTTTAAATTATTTATCATTTATGCGTTTTAGAAAAGAAAATGTCTGTAATTAAATTTTGAAATTTTTAAATTGTAGCCCATAATATGTATTCATTTCCACAAATATTATGTCTATAAATGTGTGCGTATACGTCCGTATATATTTAAAAATAATTTGTGAATTGTTAAATGTTACGTCGTTCTTTAATTAAAATTTAATTTAACAAATAGAGGATACTTTCCACCCTTCCCTTCCACTCTATTATAAAATTTAATTTTTGGCCCTCGAGACTCTTAAAAAATTCCTAGCAGAGGATAGTTTGTACACCCCTGACCTAGACTAACGATGGCGGTTAGTTTCCTAGTTCGGTTCCGTTAGCGTCTCGCCGCCACCTGGCCTCCCGCGCCAACCGACAGGGCTCGCGCGCTTTAGGAAAGAATAGGCCCCGATCGATGCTGACACTGTTCTGAAGAGCGCCCGCTGGAAATTTCGAATTGAATTCGCGTCCGGAGTCCGGAATTGCCCTCCCGTTTACTCGTCTCGATTGGTATGTTGGATTTATTGCGTCGAGAGCGGTGCGTGGGCTGGACCGCAAGCAACCCGCACTCAACTCCCCGCCCCCCTTCCCTGGCACGCACACTCGCGAGTCACTTGTTGATGGGGGACGCTGCAACGGGGGCTCAACTTTCTTCATTCACTTTAGCGGAGCGCTTAGTTTCTAAAACTAGCACACACAAATGTTGTAAATGTCGCAAAAAATTGGGAGAAATATGTAAAAAAGAATGACTATATTCGGCATATTATTTGTGACCCCTGGTAACAAATATTGTATAATTTTGCCCAAAAATTATTTTAAGAATGTTTATAAAGATTAACATTAATTCACAAGTGCTGAGTTTTCTGTGTTATATTCAACGTTTCGAGATGGTATCTTCAGGAGATCTATAAGGTTACAGTTTTTACAGTTCTTAAAACGCAATTTTTTTACTAAATACATAAGATTCGTGATTTACTTTTTAAGTATATAGTACAACATTTCAAGAAAACAATTTAATAAACAATTTTGTAGGTAAACTTCATAAAACCGAACTTATACATTAAAATATTAGAACAATAGCGAGCAACCAAATATTGCGACAAGACCAGACTGTTAATTATTATTATTATACAGATTTATGATTTATTAAGGATTACTTTTTTTGAAGATAATTCGACATTCATAAAACGTACGCCCCAGTAAGATTTCTGTATTTGTGAATACCTTGAGAAGAACGTCCCAGGATAAGAAAAAGTACGACTTACTGAAGGACGTCATAAATTGAAGCGATATGTTGAAAGGAGAAGAACAAAAAGAGAAGAGGGAGGAGAATAATAATGAAAAAATGAGTTTAAGACAGCGAAAAAATAAATAGAGAAGGGAAAGAACGAGAGGTGGACTGGAAAATAAAGGAAAAGACGAACAGATGGGAAATATGCTCTCGCATATGGATGATTCGCGATTCTATGATAAGCGCTTTACTTCATAGTAAGTCACACCCTTTACAATATTTGCTGACAATTAAAGATATTCAAACTCAAAAGAACAGAATATTCCACAGGTATTTCTATAATCACTTGACCCAATTCTGACAAAAGATTGCACGAAAAGCATGCCCAGCCAGAATTTCGGAATGTAAAGAGACATGCGGATTTACGATGAGATACGTGCTTTCATAAGCTCATGAACCTTTTGTTGCCCCAGAATACAAATCGATGAGAGAACCAATTGTCCGCAGCTGAGTTAATGCCTACCTTCTCACTCGCAAAGCCACAGCACAACATCCATCCATTCTGTTACACCTGCAACACTACTTCCTCCACAACCCACAATGATACTTCCGCATTCACTCCCAGCGAGTGGGTGCCTTCATTGACTCGCCACAACGCAACACCAATGCGTCTGTTTAGCCTGCTCACGCGCTCTCGATCTCCTTCTAAGCGCGACAATACGACGCGGGCCACGAGAGTGATGACGTAGTGCCCTTCCCCGACGAACACGCTCGTGGCAGCCGGGCTGACGCGGGGCCGCGCGCGTTCTTTGGAGGCCGCTGCGCGGTCGCTGCAGGGTGTGTGTGGGGATGGGGGGCACTCCCCATTCGCAGTCGTGCCCCATCCCCCGCCCCCGCGTCGCGCGTTCGCCACCGCTCGCCAAGTGACGGTCACATCTTTCAGGACTAAAATTAAGTTTCGAAAATACGTTAAATCGAGCAAAGCAGGCGCCGTGCGGTGGCGTGCGGGTGCCAGGCGCTGCATGCCGGGATTCGATCTGCGCAAGAGGGCCTCCCCGTCGCGCTGTGCCGCAGTTATTGGATGGCCCCCCCTCCCCCCGATCACACGCAACGCCCCGCACTGCTCCTTTCCTCTCCTCACCTCCTCACATGCTCACCACACCAAATCCCTAACACCGACTACATGCTGCAGGTAATCGACTGATGTCACTGCAGTGTCTCTCACCGGGTTCGAGTCCCAACGGTTTGTTGCAAGCCACAACAGCTAAGTCGCACATCAGGCAGAAGCCTCGGTTATCTGCCAGCTGGTCTGGGTCGGTAGTCCTTCCCGTCGGAGTTCTCCGATCAGTACCAGGCAAATGCCGGAGCATGCACCACTAACCAACGGGCCACGGGCAGGCGCGCAAATCGCTCCCCTTCCTGTTCCTAGTCCTATCATGCACCTCACGCACACCACACTCGCTCATAATGCACTACCACACATGTCGCGGAGACCAGTCGGAGGCTGAGAAGCTCGTCCCGGGTGGCGGGCGGTACTCCATGCCATGTGGGAGACACCCTGGTTGCGCAAAAAATCCCCGCAAGCCGACATCGAGGTATCTCACAAAGATACACGCCAGCGCCCTTGGTAAAAAAAATCACTCACTTGGGAGTCTTGAAAATGCTTCGTTTTTCCTGCGAAAAGTTCCCATTCGCGTGTAGAAAAGCCTCACTAGCAATGCAGAAAAAAACAAATCTGCAGTTCGTTTACCATTGCAAATGCGATTTTTATAACTAGGGAACCAAAAATGTCTTATCTGTTTTCAAAAGTTGCTAATATCCCGCTTTTTAAATTTTATTTTTACCTATTAATGTTTAACTTTTATTTATCTTTCAACATTTTAATAGTTAAAATGACGGAAGATATTCTGGAACTGAAGAAAACGTGCGCAGATGATCTTTTCCCCATGCCCCACATACTTTATTAAACTGTTTTTTGACTAAATAAATCTAAATTACCTGGCCTATGCTCACGTTATCGCCACCTCCATCACCAAACACCCGCCTAAGCCTTTGCCACTCTAGGAAGCACCAGCACATCCACGCTTATGTCATAATGAATGATTATTAAGAGAACACTTACAAAGTCATTAGTCGCAGAAATATGGTGAATGTATTTTATCACGGGAAATGGAGTTCTTCGCCGGCCTTAAATATGAAATCTGGCATCGGCCTACATATCGGCTTGCGGAGTTTTCGCTGTACTGGAAACTCCTTCCAGCGCAGCACCGCCCCAGCCGGGTCGGAGGCTCTAAGCTCCCGACCACTCTCCCGTCAGGTGTAGTGCATGAAGTGTGTGGGGTGTAGGGGGGAAGATAGGACAAGGAAAAGGGAGGAAAGATTCGCGCGTGATTCGTTGGTTGGGAACTGGTCCGGCACCCGCCAGGCGTTGATCGAGAAAAATCACGGGAAGCTGAACGACCAGGGCAGACGGCGCGCTGGAATTCTCATCCAGACAACGACTGAACAAGCTGACAAGCTAGCATCGAAAACCCTGCCACCGTCGGACTCGAACCTACGACTTCCCGGTCAGAGGCACAGCAGTGACACTAGTTGATGCCCTGGGGCACATTTTCCTGTGGATTCCATGGGCGCGCTGCAGCTTCTTTGAAACTTTAGCACAAAAAATCTACATTTTTTGTCAATAAACGTCTTGATAAACATTTGAGATATTTCCTTTTGCAGCAGAAAATTTACGACAACCTGTCGATGGAGTATTAAAAATACCTCACAATATCTTTAGTGTTCTGAATACGAAAGTTCAATTCTTTGTTTTAATGTGATTCGGATCGAGCGGTTTAACATCATGTTTCTTCATCCACTTCATCTGCCTTCAGTTCGAAGTAAAATTTACGTTGCAACAGCCGAACCATGAGTCTAAGCGTACTTATGCCAGCTTTGATATATCAATATTTCATTGTTATTTTATTCCATTGTTTTTGTGGTCGATTTTCATAGACTTGTTGCTTCAGCCACAAGTAGAATAAAATTCAAGAGGAATAATATATCATGAAAATAGACAAAATGAATTTGGAAAGCACCTAAAATAATATAAGGTAAAATTAAAAGTTAATTATTCGTTTTAAAAATTAATATAATTGTTAACCATGTTCAGTTCATATAGTGCAGATGCCGAATTTGTACGTGTGGCTACATCATTATCCACATTTATAACACATTAAAATATTCTGAACATCTATAACTAGTGATTAATTGCATATTAGTTACTTAATGCAATATTGTTCCAAACTACACACTTAATAAAATTTAGTGAATAGAATAATATATTTAGGAATATTTTTATTATTTACTGATTAATAGATGCTGATATATTATCAGAATTTTTGCGACCACTATAACACGTTTCTCGTGGTTTATCGAGGGGTAGCAAACTGGTTACATTTTCTGGTATACATTATCAATGACGTATTCCGGCAAACAGTAACAGGGATAATCTGAAGAGGAGTACTAGAAAGTACACGATAAATGATATATGCAGTCCTATTGAAACTCATCTTCATCACAGGCTTGGTAAGTATCACCAGCCTGAGACAGTTCACTTGATGTCATATCATGGAGTAAACCCTTTTCGTTAGAGTTTCAATGTATTAATGTTTTAGTGATTGCGCTTATTGACATTTATTAGTGGCACAAAACAGTCAGCTAGGTAGGGAATGCATTCGTGCTGAAAACCAATAAACAGCTAAAATGAAGATAATTTTCAATAGTCCTTTATTCGTAAAAGAATCAATACTCTGGCACCACAGAACATCAGATCCAGAGCACAATTTGGGATAAAATATGTAGTAATACAGAAACGCAAAGAATTTTTTAGAATATATATATATATATTATATATATATATATTATATATATATATATATATATATATATAATATATATTATATATATATATTAAGAATGTGTGCTGGTGAAAACTTTGCTTTAGTCAATAGTAGCGGCGGCCGGTTTACATCATGTGTCCTCCTCTTCAAAAGCGCGGTCATCTATTCCTAATGTTCTTGATACGTATCTCACCCCTTGTGTACAAGAATGTCGTCATGCTATGTTACGAGAATGACAACCTAAAGCAATCACTTAGCATTTAAATTTGATTTGCATGTTGTACCTAAGTCAATAGGCATCATTATTATGACAACTAGTGGAGCTGCAAACAGCACACGCTTTCTCGCCAATATTTCAATGCTTATGTAATATTTAAATATGTAATATTTTTTACACATCCGCTACCACTTGAACACTCTTAACCCTTAGACTCCGTATGAGTCATTTCTGACCTCAGGCGCATATAATTTTGCTGCATACTGAACAATTGTTCACATGAACTTTCTGCTTGTAGATATATGACATTTATGTCCAGTTAATATGTATTTCATTAGTTACGTTTTTCAGTTTTTTTACGTTTTCTTGGTTTCAAGTGACTTTTTAAATAGGATTGAGATTAGAAATGGCTCCTAAATGATTTTACGTCACACGTCTAAATTATAAGAAATATTATCTATTATGAGTAAGCATCTCCTGTATTAAACATTGTCATGCTTTTATAGTAAAGAACATTTTATAGTCATGAACATTTTATAGTAGAATATTTTATAGTAGAACATTTTATAGTATGTTTTTCTGCAAATATTATTCTTTGTATTTTAGTACTATGTATCAAATAAAGCAAATGAATGGCATTAATTTCTTAATTAATAATTCTAAATAGCATCCGTGCATGAAATATATTCAAAAATATCAAATCTGACCGCAGAGTCCACCTGAGTAATGAAGAAACAGAGCCAAAGGGTACAAACGAAGCTCAAAATTAAAATAAAAATTCAACTCATCAATTCATTTAAGTAAATAATTTAAAATAGATTTAATGCATAAATAATATTAAACGTAATCTTTCTTTGCAACGGTTCGAATGACTCCTCCAGGCTGCTCTCAAACTACATTCACAGAGTGACAGCCCTTTTTTTTTTTCAATTTTCGAAAATACAGAGAGTGGCGCATAAAAAGGAACAAGCATCACTTTTTTTACTATTCTTAAATATATATATAATCATTTAAGTAATTTCTAAGAAAATATTCGTTTAAAAATTTAAAATTCCTTGCCCGTTTGTTTCAGAACTATTCAAAGCGACAGCTGAAGTGTAAAAAATAAATTGTCTCATTATAATATTAAACTTTTTTAAGTGTCGCGAGACAGTATGTGCTTACTGATGCTCTACTAGTTCGAATTATTTGAAGCTATTATCAAGGAAAACGTCGAACTTACTTAATTAGAATATATATTAATTGTAACTTTTAGTATAATTTTCATCTCGTCATTCATAAGATATAAAATTCGTTAGCAGCCCTAAACTCCCTACAAACTTTTCCTGTAGTCAGACATTATCTGCCTTGAAAGTTTAATTATATTTTAAAATAATAAAAAAATACTTTTTCCAAAATTGTATTGTATTATATTGCACAACACAAATAATTTTTCAATCATCAAAAATATCACATAATTTGTACACTCACTTTGATTAAAATTTATTTGTAGACATTTTTTGCACGTTTGTCGGAGGCAGTAACTGACGCGGTGGACGCAATGGCAACACGCCTCTGGCCCTCGCTACAGGTCATCTCGAGAGGGGAGCCCGCGGTGCGCAGCCATACGCCAGGGCGACGTTCCGGGCAGGCCATCGGCCACACGGTCGTCGCCAACCACGCACGTGTCGAACGTCATCCGAGTCGGTTGAAGAACTGCATGCACACGCAAGTCGCCAGCGCCCAGCGCCATCGTTCGCCCTCTTCCCTTGCGGAAGTAATTTGGGGATGGTACCTCCTGTTCCTGTGATTCAATATGCGCAATCCGGTCGACGCATTCCCAGTGGAAGGAGTCGACCACGTCGACCCATTCCGGTCATCTCTTTCGAATCCCGTTTCAGAGGGAAACTCACTCTGCGTGGCCCAGCGCTGCCAGAAAATATCGTCTTCAGGCTCGCACGTTCAAGCGGTTAATGAAATTACAACATGAGCTGCACCACTTTCACGTTCTTGCCTAAGCGCAGCGCTGGTAGAACTACGATTTGATTTTTTTGCCAACAGCAAATGTTTCCAAGGCCGAAGGTCGCTGAATGCGTCGTCAGAAACCTTTCACGATTAAGTTAAACAAAAGTCTGCCACTTTCAAAGACTTCAGTCCCTGGAACATTTTCCTCGTGAGTTTCTTCATGTCGTTGGTGTTGAGTTTGAGAGTCTTCAAAGATTCAAGACTGGAGAAAGTCCCTGGTTCAATAATGTTTATCTTATTTCCATCCAAGTTCAGATACGTTAATGCACAGAACCTTGGAACATTCTAGAATTAATTCTTGTGATTCTATTGCCAGAAATATCCAGGTTTCTAAAATTAGGAGGTAGTCTCGTCACATACATTAATTTGTCCTAGTTAAATCCAGCGTCTTAAGATTTGTCGATGATAAATTCTCAGGCAAGTTGGAAATCACGTTATTCTCTAACCAGCAACACAGACAATTGCCTTACCTTTGTGACTGATTGCAGTGACATGACAATGTTTTCAGATAAGTCGAGATGATTAAGATTGCAATTACCTTCTATGAAATTCTTTTTAGCAAAACCTAATGTATTCTTTGATTGCGTCCAGGTGTCGAAGATTGTGAAAAATAATCTTTCAAATTAATTATTATAAGATTATTCCTCTAACGACTAAAATTTCTACTTTCTGATTAACTGAAACATCTAAATTTTTCAAGGAATTATGTGATATATTTACAGATCTGAATTTGACGTAGACTGTCTGGAAACTTGTGTATATTGTTTGCAGATACATCAATGTTTTCGAAATCTCCACATACAAAGTTATTTCCTTTTAAATCGGTCAGACCCATTCGAGCGCATGTCACTACGCGTCTGATGTCGATCGCAGCCACAATTTCCAACCCCTCCGAAAGTCACCACGAGAAGAGAAACCAACACTAATAAACAATTCATTGTGACTTCTTCCAGTGTGACATTCCTTTCCCTGTAGGAGACTGGAGTAGCATCACACGAGACTAATCATGAAGCTGTGACAGTCTCAAATATATGTTGGGTGTTTTCTGCATTAACTTCTGATTATCTTAAATGAGGGAAGATAGACGATAAACACTTCAATTTGATAACGTTCCTTGAATTTTCATCGCCGAAATCTGTAATGACACTTCACAAAATCCATGGTTATCAGAAATTTACTCTTGATATACCTGGATCAATCTTTAGTAAAGAATATTTATGCGAAACCAGTTTTATCTTAAAATGTGTGGAAACATAAAATGTATCGAATCACTGGTAAGTAGAACAGGTTCTGAATTTGAGGATTAAGCCAAAATGTAATTAAAACACTACCCATTTGTAATTAAAAATCCACAAGCTATTTTAAATAATTTGAAATAATACGTAATCTTTAAATCGTAAGGTGCCACATTAAATGATTATTACAGTCGTCAATATGTTTTCAATATTAAACATAATACGAAATGTTTTAATTACTTTACTTACGAATTTTAATACGACGTACTGAACGTTTTGATTATTTTGCCTCAGAATCGTATATTTTTTTGCGTTGTTTATTATTATTTATTATTATTATATTATTATTATTATTATTATTATTATTATATATTTTATTATGTGTAGTGGTAACCGCTTGCATTAAATGCAATCAAATCAATTCATTTTTTTAAATTTTATTTTATTTAGCCAGATCAGTGAATTTACGCACTTTACAGGTAAGGCTTGGCTTTTGTTTATGGAATATAATAGATCGATGCACTACAGAGGCCCGAAGATACGAGTAACTGCAAATTAGCGCATTCATCATACGCGTATTTCTAAACGTGGACATCTCCACTGGGTATCTGTATACTGACTTATTAATTTTTGAAATTTAAGGTAAGAGTAAAGCAAGATATAAGTGAGAGGTGATCGGATTAATAATAGTGCTATGAGAGACCGAACCGACTTTTGCGAGAAGAGATTGAATTCTTGCAACATGATTTCACGCAGGTAAAGGTGATAGTGCAACGAGCAGTTCGTACGTAAGAAAATAATTTGGACGACAGTAATTGGTAACTGATCCTTTGCCCAGTTGTCTATGAAGTGGTCTGTTGTTATATATCACGGGTTGTTGGGAATTGTGCGAATCACTTTTTATTTCGGAAGGTTTGCAAGGTTTGGCAGAACGGATGCGGCGGCACTTCCCAGACTGGCCTGCGTACGATAGGTTATAAGGCTCATTTGTAGAGAAACAGAAAATTTTTCTATTTTTAGAGATGATTTTTTATAAAAAGGAAATATAATTTGAGTATGGCTCTTATGGATTGAATAGAATGTAATGGTTTTATTCAATCTATGGATAATACGAAGTTTCCATAGAATAAAAAAATGAATATTGTATCAAATTAAACAGTGCAATCAGCACGCACTCTCTACTCTAAAAGTTTTAGAAAACGTTTGGGGCGCGTTTGGGTAAGAAAATTACGTTATAAAAATACGTCATTTCACATTTATAGTATTATACATAACTGAAAACGTGTAATTTGAGCTATTTTACAGAAAACTTGGAGCCGTTTTCAAGAATTCTTCTTTTTTTGTTTTTTTATATTGCACATATTACACGCCATATTGCAACTACTAAAAGTTATAAAAAATGTATATGACCTTATGAAAGAAACTAACTATGGAGAAAAAAAGACTTGAAAAAATATATATTCAATTTTGTAATAGGTGGAATAAGCAGAGAAAATTTCAAAAGTTACGAAAAATTCAGAGTAACAGGAAAAAACAGACACGTGTCACTTTTATAATTTATTGAATGCAAACTCTTTTCGCACAAGAAATTTAAAGAAAAAAAATGTGGTCCAATTTTCAAGAAATTTTATAAAATATCCCTTGGCTTTTCACTTACAGTACCCCCCCTCCCCAATTTTAAAGAACGTTTTCAAAATCGCATCGCGTCGAGTGGAGCTAGATCGACCGGGGAATGTCCATTTTGAAAAAAAATCGTATAGTTGATGGTGCTAGTGGTGTTCACAGTCACAGGCGGCGGCAGACATTTTGAATAAAACACATTTTTTCGGTAGGAGATTTCAGAAGATCCGCAAAAACGTATATTTTATTGAAATTTCGAATAGGTTTTCGCAGCTTAATTACCATAACTTTCTCATTATACTACCCTCTACATTACTGCCGTATACGTACGTATACGAGGAAGTTAAAAATTCTCTTCGAATGAATGAGAAATTAAAAAACGCCTTGGGTGTCGTTTCAAGGAGTTGTGGCCTAAGATTTTTCGGCATAATAAACTAGCAAAAACCCAAATTGTTAAAAAACGGTCGCAAAGTTTCACGGAGTTAGAATGCAACATGAGTGTAAAACGTTATTTTCTATACTTCGAAATGATGGTTTCAAAGCAAAACCTCGGCGATGTCAGCGAGAACAAGGAGAAGAGTTTCCACAGGCGGCAAAGACTCCGAGAATAAAGATACCGGGCAGGTGCCGGACTACAAACCGAGATGACTGAGTTTCTGTTTTATGCTAAAAGGAGCCCGGCACTGGCGAAGGAAGACACTGAACTGTCTAAACCATTTAATTCTTTTTATAATTATTTATGAACGCTTCGACTTCCCACATGCTTGTTCCGATTGAGTAATACTTCGTTGGTCGACATCCCATCAGTTAGGATTAAGTTTTGTCTTTTAAAATATAAAATTACAGTCCTTATGGGAGTGTATATATTAATAAATCTGGCTTCATTTTTTCAATAACACACTTACATTTCTATTCATTCTAACTTCATTATTTGTTAACAAATCTTTACTTTATGAATAAAAGATACACATTGGCATGGTCCTTACATTTAAATGTATTTATCTATTAAAGGTCTTTCAAATGTCTGTTTAAATATGTGCCCTTCGCCAAAGAATTTGCAAACATTTAGTTGTACCGATGTTTTCCGCGAACGCATAGGGAATGGCGTTTGTGTAGGAGTAGTACTCTTCGACTGCAAAGCGGCTGAATTGAGGTAGATCCCAGGAAGAGTTTTCGACGCCCCCCGGGATCTTCTGTTCTTCTTTCCTGAATAATTAAATACTGAACGAAAGTAATCCCTAAATCTATATTAACACACAAATTATTTACATTGAATTCATTTCCCAAATGCCTGTGATCAATATTTTTGTTTCGACACTACTTCAATTTCGTCCGTTAACAAAACGTTGTGGAACCTGAATTTCTAACACGTTACAACAAAACTTCTCGAGGGTGCTTTCTGTGTTAAAAAATGCTATTTTGTTCAAAATTTTCCGAAGCAAGTTGTACACAAAAACCTTACATCCTTTACCCAAAAATCAGATTGAAATTAGAAGAAAAATAGTTTAGAATCATCTACCATAAAACATCGCTCAAAAGCTATAAAAATGGCGCATAGTGTTGTGTCTAATGCACTGATCTCTAGTTCCGTTAAGTTTGACTTATATATGATTAGATTGATGATTCGGGCGCGTCATAGCTAAGCAGAGTCATCAGTCCCGTAAGTGTAGTGCAGGTTTTTTGGCTACGCGGAAGTGGACTTTTCCTGCTGTATTACGCACCACCGCTCGGCTAGCGGGTTTTTTCCCAACCAGGTACCTCCCATCTGGCGACGGCACTCGTCCAGCCCGAACAGGCTCCTATATTTTCTCGGACC
>BOPP01000197.1:1518699-1538664 GCA_017312745.1 Gryllus bimaculatus
ATCGACTGATGTCACTGCAGTGTCTCTCACCGGGTTCGAGTCCCGACGGTTGTGGCAAGCCACACAGCTAAGTCAAATTCAGTCGCTATCAGGAGAAGCCGGTACCTGCCAGCTGGTCTGGTCGGTAGTCTTCCGTGAGTTCTCCGATCAGTACCATGCTAATGCCGGAGCAGCACCCTAACAACGGGCCACGGGCAGCGCGCAATCCTCCCCTCCTGTTCCTAGTCCTATCATCGCCCCCACGCACACACACTCTACAAGCACACACATGTCGGGAGACCAGTCGGGAGCTTAGAGCTTGTCCCGGGCTGGGCGGTACTCCGCATGTGGGAGACACCTGGTTGGCAAAAATCCCCGCAAACCGACATCAGTTATCTCACAAAGATAACCGCCAGCGCCCTTGGTAAAAAATCACTATACTTATGAGACTAATGACAGCACTGACGCCCTCGGAACCACAAATTAATCAATCAAATTATCCCTACTTCCACCGCAGTCATCGCAACTGTCTAACAAACTCACCGCATCCTTTCTTTTCAAAGTCCTCATTTCACTTTAACGCATGATTTCCTCTCAAAAAGAAAAAAAATGAACATTTCACGGAAAAGTAATACTTGGATCACACAAAGAATCGTGTGAAATCGTGTAAAAAAACATCGTGTAAACGTACGTGTAAAACAAACGTAAGCTCTACTTTATTTCTAAACATAACGTATCACCCGGTCTCCATTTCTACTTCCGACAATACAAAAGAATTTTAAGGAAGTGATAGTAGGCAAAATTAATGAAAAATAATCAGAATATTTTGAACACTAGACACAAAACCAAAGCAATGTGAAATATTGTAAAAAATACGACCACATCATCCGGGTCCTTAGTAGACAATGTTGTTTTAAAGGATAAAGAAAGAATCACTAATCCGTGGCAAATCTCTTCAACCAACACTTTTCTAGAATTGCGGCTAAAGTTATAAAGGGACCTAAACCACAAAATTAAACATCATTCCCTTCCCCAAAAATGTTCGGCACGATGTTTATTTCTGAAACTTCTAACGAAATCCTGAGAATAGTCAGTAAACTAAAATATAAATATTCATGTGGTTTAGATGAATTTCCGGATTGTTTATTGAAAACTTATGTACACGCCTTTATACACCCGTTAACTCACATTTTCAATGCTTCTTTATGCACAGGAATATTTCCAGTTTTTTTCAAAACAGCAGAAATTAAGCCACTTTTTAAAAAAGGGAACAAAAAGTAAATTCAATGCCCATTTTCAAAATACATGCAACGCGCTGCAAGAAAAATCACATAATTTAAAAGAATTCTGAATGCGTAACATAACGAACTTAATCTAGTGTTTAATTCTGTTGTATTAACATTCCACTTCAGGTTTGACTTAATTGAGTGATTTTGATTATCTAAAATCGTGTTGGGAGTCTGAAAATGCTTCGTTTTTCCTGCGAAAAGTTCCCATTCGCGTGTAGAAAAGCCTCACTAGCAATGCAGAAAAAGCAAATCAGCAGTTCGTTTACCATTGCAAATGCGATTTTTATAACTCGGGAAAATGTCTTATCTGTTTTCAAAAGTTGCTAATATCCCGCTTTTTAAAATTTTATTTTTACCTATTAATGTTTAACTTTTATTTATCTTTCAACATTTTATAGTTAAAATGACGGAAAGATATTCTGGAACTGAAGAAAACGTGCGCAGATGATCTTTTCCCCATGCCCCACATACTTTTATTAAACTGTTTTTTGACTAAATAAATCTAAATTACCTGGCCTATGCTCACGTTATCGCCACCTCCATCACCAAACACCCGCCTAAGCCTTTGCCACTCTAGGAAGCACCAGCACATCCACCGTTAATGAATGATTATTAAGAGACACTTACAAAGTCATTAGTCGCAGAAATATGGTGAATGTATTTATCACGGGAAATGGAGTTCTTCGCCGCCTTAATGATGAAATCTGGCATCGGCCTACATATCGGCTTGCGGAGTTTTCGCTGTACTGGAACTCCTTCCAGCGCAGCACCGCCCCAGCCGGGTCGGAGGCTCTAAGCTCCCGACCACTCTCCCGTCAGGTGTAGTGCATGGAAGTGTGTGGGGGTAGGGGGGAAGATAGGACAAGGAAAAGGGAGGAAAGATCGCGCGTGATTCGTTGGTTGGGAACTGGTCCGGCACCCGCCAGGCGTTGATCGGAAAAATCACGGGAAGCTAACGACCAGGGCAGACGGCCGCTGGAATTCTCATCCAGACAACGACTGAACAAGCTGACAAGCTAGCATCGAAAACCCTGCCACCGTCGGGACTCGAACCTACGACTTCCCGGTCAGAGGCACAGCAGTGACACTAGTTGATGCCCTGGGGCACATTTTCCTGTGGATTCCATGGGCGCCTGCTAGCTTCTTTGAAACTTTAGCACAAAAAATCTACATTTTTGTCAATAAACGTCTTGATAAACATTTGAGATATTTCCTTTTGCAGCAGAAAATTTACGACAACCTGTCGATGGAGTATTAAAAATACCTCAAAATATCTTTAGTGTTCTGATACGAAAGTTCAATTCTTTGTTTTTAATGTGATTCGGATCGAGCGGTTTAACGCATTGTTCTTTCATCCACTTCATCTGCCTTCAGTTCGAAGTAAAATTTACGTTGCAACAGCCGAACCATGAGTCTAAGCGTACTTATGCCAGCTTGATATATCAATATTTCATTGTTATTTTATTCCATTGTTTTTGTGGTCGATTTTCATAGACTTGTTGCTTCAGCCACAAGTAGAATAAAATTCAAGAGGAATAATATATCATGAAAATAGAACAATGAATTTGGAAGCACCTAAAATAATATAAGGTAAAATTAAAAGTTAAATTATTCGTTTAAAAAATTATATAAATTGTTAACCATGTTCAGTTCATATAGTGCAGATGCGAATTTGTACGTGTGGCTACATCATATCCACATTTATAACACATTAAAATATTCTGAACATCTATAACTAGTGATTAATTGCATATTAGTTACTTAATGCAATATTGTTCCAACTACACACTTAATAAAATTAGTGAATAGAATAATATATTAGGAATATTTTTATTATTTACTGATTAATAGATGCTGATATATTATCAGAATTTTTGCGACCACTATAACACGTTTCTCGTGGTTTATCGAGGGGTAGCAACTGTTACATTTTCTGGTATACATATCAATGACGTATTCCGGCAAACAGTAACAGGGATAATCTGAAGAGGAGTACTAGGAAGTACACGATAAATGATATATGCAGTCTATTGAAACTCATCTTCATCCACAGGCTTGGTAAAGATCACCAGCCTGAGACAGTTCACTTGATGTCATATCATGGAGTAAACCCTTTTCGTTAGAGTTTCAATGTATTAATGTTTTAGTGATTGCGCTTATTGACATTTATTGGTGGCACAAAACAGTCAGCTAGGTTGGGAATGCATTCGTGCTGAAAACCAATAAACAGCTAAAATGAAGATAATTTTCAATAGTCCTTTATTCGTAAAAGAATCAATACTCTGGCACCCAGAACATCAGATCCAGAGCACAATTTGGGATAAAAATATTGTAGTAATACAGAAACGCAAAGAATTTTTTAGAATTATATATATATATATATATATATATATATATATATATATATATATTATATATTAAGAAGTGCTGGTGAAAACTTTGCTTTAGTCAATAGTAGCGGCCGGTTTACATCATGTGTCCTCCTCTTCAAAGCGCGGTCATCTATTCCTAATGTTCTTGATACGTATCTCACCCCTTGTGTACAAGAATGTCGTCATGCTATGTTACGAGAATGACAACCTAAGCAATCACTTAGCATTTAAATTTGATTTGCATGTTGTACCTAAGTCAATAGGCATCATTATTATGACAACTAGTGGAGCTGCAACAGCACACGCTTTCTCGCAATATTTTCAATGCTTATGTAATATTTAAATATGATAATATTTTACACATCCGCTACCACTTGAACACTCTTAACCCTTAGACTCCGTATGGGTCATTTCTGACCTCAGGCGCATATAATTTTGTGCAATACTGAACATTGTTCACATGAACTTCTGCTTGTAGATATATGACATTTATGTCCAGTTAATATGTATTTCATTAGTTACGTTTTTCAGTTTTTTTACGTTTTCTTGGTTTCAAGTGACTTTTTTAAATAGGATTGAGATTAGAAATGCTCCTAAATAGATTTTACGTCACACGTCTAAATTATAAGAAATATTATCTATTATGAGTAAGCATCTCTGTATTAAACATTGTCATGCTTTTATAGTAGAACATTTTATAGTAGAACATTTTATAGTAGAATATTTTATAGTAGAACATTTTATAGTATGTTTTTCTGCAAATATTATTCTTTGTATTTTAGTACTATGTATCAAATAAAGCAAATGAATGGCATTAATTTCTTAATTAATAATTCTAAATAGCATCCGTGCATGAAATATATTCAAAAATATCAAATCTGACCGCAGAGTCCACCTGAGTAATGAAGAAACAGAGCCAAAGGGTACAAACGAAGCTCAAAAATTAAAATAAAAATTCAACTCATCAATTCATTTAAGTAACATAATTTAAAATAGATTTAATGCATAAATAATATTAAACGTAATCTTTCTTTGCAAGGTTCGAATGACTCCTCCAGGCTGCTCTCAAACTACATTCACAGAGTGACAGCCCTTTTTTTTTTCAATTTTCGAAAATACAGAGAGTGCGCATAAAAAGGAACAAGCATCACTTTTTTTACTATTCTTAAAATATATATAATCATTTAGTAATTTCTAAGAAAATATTCGTTTAAAATTTAAAAATTCCTTGCCCGTTTGTTTCAGAACTTTTCAAGCGACAGCTGAAGTGTAAAAAATAAATTGTCTCATTATAATATTAAACTTTTTTAAGTGTTGCGAGACAGTATGTGCTACTGATGCTCTACTAGTTCGAATTATTTGAAGCTATTATCAAGGAAAACGTCGAACTTACTTAATTAGAATATATATTAATTGTAACTTTTAGTATAATTTTACATCTCGTCATTCATAAGATATAAATTCGTTAGCAGCCCTAAACTCCCTACAAACTTTTCTGTAGTCAGACATTATCTGCTTGAAAGTTAAATTATATTTTAAATAATAAAAAAATACTTTTTCCAAAAATTGTATTGTAATTATATTGCACAACACAAATAATTTTTCAATCATCAAAATATCACATAATTTGTACACTCACTTTGATTAAAAATTTATTTGTAGACATTTTTTGCACGTTTGTCGGAGGCAGTAACTGACGCGGTGGACGCCAATGGCAACACGCCTCTGGCCCTCGCTACAGGTCATCTCGAGAGGGGAGCCCGCGGTGCGCAGCCATACGCCAGGCGACGTTCCAGGGCAGGCCATCGGCCACAGCGTCGTCGCCAACCACGCACGTGTCGAACGTCATCCCGAGTCGGTTGAAGAACTGCATGCACACGCAGTCGCCAGCGCCCAGCGCCATCGTTCGCCCTCTTCCCTTGCGGAAGTAATTAGGGGATGGTACCTCCTGTTCCTGTGATTCAATATGCGCAATCCGGTCGACGCATTCCCAGGTGAAGGAGTCGACCACGTCGACCCATTCCGGGTCATCTCTTCGAATCCCGTTCAGAGGGAAACTCACTCTGCGTGGCCCAGCGCTGCCAGAAAATATCGTCTTCAGGGCTCGCACGTTCAAGCGGTTAATGAAATTACACATGAGCTGCACCACTTTCACGTTCTTGCCTAAGCGCAGCGCTGGTAGAACTACGATTTGATTTTTTGCCAACAGCAATGTTTCCAAGGCCGGAAGGTCGCTGAATGCGTCGTCAGAAACCTTCACGATTAAGTTAAACAAAAGTCTGCCACTTTCAAAGACTTCAGTCCCTGGAACATTTCCCTCGTGAGTTTCTTCATGTCGTTGGTGTTGAGTTTGAGAGTCTTCAAAGATTCAAGACTGGAGAAAGTCCCTGGTTCAATAATGTTTATCTTATTTCCATCCAAGTTCAGATACGTTAATGCCACAGAACCTTGGAACATTCTAGAATTAATTCTTGTGATTCTATTGCCAGAAATATCCAAGGTTTCTAAATTAGGAGGTAGTCTCGTCACATACATTAATTTGTTCCTAGTTAAATCCAGCGTCTTAAGATTTGTCGATGATAAATTCTCAGGCAAGTTGGAAATCACGTTATCTCTAACCAGCAACACAGACAATTGCCTACACTTTGTGACTGATTGCAGTGACATGACAATGTTTTCAGATAAGTCGAGATGATTAAGATTGCAATTACCTTCTATGAAATTCTTTTTAGCAAAACCTAATGTATTCTTTGATGCGTCCAGGTGTCGAAGATTGTGAAAATAATCTTTCAAATTAATTATTATAAGATTATTCCCTCTAACGACTAAAATTTCTACTTTCTGATTAACTGAAACATCTAAATTTTTCAAGGAATTATGTGATATATTTACAGATCTGAATTGACGTAGACTGTCTGGAAACTTGTGTATATTGTTTGCAGATACATCAATGTTTTCGAAATCTCCACATACAAAGTTATTTCCTTTTAAATCGGTCAGACCCATTCGAGCGCATGTCACTACGCGTCTGATGTGATCGCAGCCACAATTTCCACCACCTCCGAAAGTCACCACGAGAAGAGAAACCAACACTAATAACAACTTCATTGTGACTTCTTCCCAGTGTGACATTCCTTTCACTGTAGGAGACTGGAGTAGCATCACACGAGACTAATCATGAAGCTGTGACAGTCTCAAATATATGTTGGTGTTTTCTGCATTAACTTCTATTATCTTAAATGAGGGAAGATAGACGATAAACACTTCGATTTGATAACGTTCCTTGAATTTTCATCGCCGAAATCTGTAATGACACTTCACAAAATCCATGGTTATACAGAAATTTACTCTTGATTAACCTGGATCAATCTTTAGTAAGAATATTTATGCGAAACCAGTTATCTTAAAATGTGTGGAAACATAAAATGTATCGAATCACTAGTAAGTAGAACAGGTTCTGAATTGAGGATTAATGCCAAAATGTAATTAAAACACTACCCATTTGTAATTAAAAATCCACAAGCTATTTTAAATAATTTGAAATAATACGTAACTTTAAATCGTAAGGTGCCACATTAAATGATTATTACAGTCGTCAATATGTTTCAATATTAAACATAATACGAATGTTTTAATTACTTTACTTACGAATTTTAATACGACGTACTGAACGTTTTGATTATTTTGCCTCAGAATCGTATATTTTTTTGCGTTTGTTATTATTATTATTATTATTATTATTATTATTATTATTATTATTATGTGTAGTGGTAACCGCTTGCATTAAATGCAATCAAATCAATTCATTTTTTTAAATTTTATTTTATTTAGCCAGATCAGTGAATTTACCACTTTACAGGTAAGGCTTGGCTTTTGTTTATGGAATATAATAGATCGATGCACTACAGAGGCCCGAAGATACGAGTAACTGCAAATTAGCGCATCATCATACGCGTATTTCTAAACGTGGACATCTCCACTGGGTATCTGTATACTGACTTATTAATTTTATGAAATTTAAGGTAAGAGTAAAGCAAGATATAAAGTGAGAGGTGATCGGATTAATAATAGGCTATGAGAGACCGAACCGACCTTTGCGAGAAGAGATTGAATTCTTGCAACACTGATTTCACCAGGGTAAAGGTGATAGTGCAACGAGCAGTTCGTACGTAAGAAAATAATTTGGACGACAGTAATTGGTAACTGATCCTTTGCCCAGTTGTCTATGAAGTGGTCTGTTTGTTATATACCACGGGTTGTTGGGAATTGTGCGAATCACTTTTATTTCGGAAGGTTTGCAAGGTTTGCAGAACGGATGCGGCGGCACTTCCCCAGACTGGGCCTGCGTACGATAGGTTATAAGGCTCATTTGTAGAGAAACAGAAAATTTTCTATTTTTAGAGATGATTTTTTATTAAAAAGGAAATATAATTTGAGTATGGCTCTTATGGATTGAATAGAATGTATGGTTTTATTCAATCTATGGATAATACGAAGTTTCCATAGAATAAAAAAATGAATATTGTATCAAATTAAACAGTGCAATCAGCACGCACTCTCTACTCTAAAAGTTTTAAGAAAACGTTTGGGGCCGTTTGTAAGAAAATTACGTTATAAAAATACGTCATTTCACATTTATAGTATTATACATAACTGAAAACGTGTAATTTTGAGCTATTTTTACAGAAAACTTGGAGCCGTTTTCAAGAAATTCTTCTTTTTTTGTTTTTTTATATTGCACATATTACACGCCATATTGCAACTACTAAAAGTTATAAAAAATGTATATGACCTTAGTGAAAGAACTAACTATGGAGAAAAAAAGACTTGAAAAAATATATATTCAATTTTGTAATAGGTGGAATAAGCAGAGAAAATTTCAAAGTTACGAAAATTCAGAGTTAACAGGAAAAAACAGACACGTGTCACTTTTATAATTTATTGAATGCAACTCTTTTCGCACAAGAAATTTAAAGAAAAAAATGTGGTCCAATTTTCAAGAAAATTTTTAAAATGTCCCTTGGCTTTCACTTACAGTACCCCCCCCTCCCCAATTTTAAAGAACGTTTTCAAAATCGCATCGCGTCGAGTGGAGCTAGATCGACCGGGGAATGTCCATTTTGAAAAAAATCGTATAGTTGAGGTGCTAGTGGTGTTCACAGTCACAGGGCGGACAGACATTTTGAATAAAACACATTTTCGGTAGGAGATTTCAGAAGATCCCAAAACGTATATTTTATTGAAATTTCGAAATAGGTTTTCGCAGCATTACATAACTTTCTCTATACTACCCTCTACATTACTCCGTATACGTACGTATACGAGGAAGTAAAAATTCTCTTCGAATGAAGAGAAATTAAAAACGCTTGGGTGTCGTTTCAAGGAGTTGTGGCTAAGATTTTCGGCAATAATAAACTACAAAACCAATGTTAAAAACGGTCGCAAAGTTTCACGGAGTTAGAATGCAACATGAGTGTAAAACGTTATTTTCTATACTCTCGAAATGATGGTTTCAAAGCAAAACCTCGGCGATGTCAGCGAGAACAAGGAGAAGGTTTCCAACAGGGCGGCAAAGACACGGAATAAAGATACCGGGCAGGTGGACTACAAACGAGATGACTGAGTTCTGTTTTATGCTAAAGAGACCCGGCACTGGCGAAGGGAGACACTGAACTGTCTAAACCATTTAATTCTTTTTATAATATTTATGAATGTTCGACTCCCACATGCTTGTTCGATTGAGTAATACTTACGTTGGTCGACATCCCATCCAGTTAGGATTAAGTTTTGTCTTTTAAAATATAAAATTAGCCTAGGGAGTGTATATATTAAATAAATCTGGCTTCTTTTTTCAATACACACTTACATTATTTATTCATTCTAACTTCATTATTTGTTAACAAATCTTTACTTTATGAAATAAAGTCACATTGGCATGTCCTTACATTTAAATGTTATTTATCTATTAAAGGTCTTTCAAATGTCTGTTAAATCTTTCCTTCGCAAAGAATTGCAACATTTAGTTGTACGATGTTTTCCGCGACGCATAGGGAAGGCGTTTGTGTAGGAGTAGTACTCGTCGACTGCAAAGCGGCTGAATTGAGGAGATCCCAGGAAGAGTTTCGACGCCCCCCGGGAATCTTCTGTTCTTCTTTCCTGAATAATTAATACTGAACGAAAGTGAATCCCTAAATCTAATATTAACACAAATTATTTACATTGAATCATTCCCCAAATGCCTGTGATCAATATTTTTGTTCGACACTACTTCAATTCGCGTTAACAAAACGTTGTAGGAACCTGAATTTCTACTACGTTTAACAAAACTTCTCGAGTGCTTTCTGTGTTAAAAAATGCTATTTTTGTTCAAAATTCCGAAGCAAGTTGTACAAAAACCTTACATTTTACCAAAAATCAGATATGAAATTAGAAGGAAAATAGTTTTAGAATCATCTACCATAAAACATCGCTCTAAAAGCTATAAAATGCAGCATAGTGTTGTGTTCTCAGTTCCGTTAAGTTTGACTTTATATGATTAGATTGAGTGATTCCGGGCGCGTCAAGTAACAGGGTCATCAGTCCCGTAAGTGTAGTGCAGGTTTTTGCTCGGGAAGTGGACTTTTCTCGCTGTATTACGACCAGCCGTCGGCTAGCGGGTTTTCCCAACCAGGTACCTCCCATCTGCGAGGCACCGTCCCAGCCCGGACAGGCTCTAATTTCTCGACCGGTCTTCCTGCAGGCGTACTTGTGTTAGTGTAAGAGTGTGTGTAAGGGGAGAGGATACAAGGGAGAAGTAGGAAAGATCGCGCGCGGTCCATGGCCCGTTTGGTAGAGTACTGCTCCGGCATTTGCTTGGTACTGATTGCTGAAACCACGGAAAACTGCCGATCAGAGCAGCCGGCCGCTAGAATTCTCCTCCAGACAGCGACTGAATTCGACTTAGCTGACGTTATCAGTGTTTCGTAGAAAATCCTGCAACTGGGACTCGAACGCAGGACCTTCCGATCAGAGGCACTGCAGTGATATCAGTCGATGCCCTGAGCCATCTCTCCCGGTAAGAGAGAGTAATTAGAGATGGTAGATTTTAGAAATTGCTAAAAATGTGAAATCCTACTCAAACGCTGAAACTAATAAAAATTGTACGTTTGGCGGTCGGTGCAGCATATTTGCGAAATCTATGGCAAATGCGAAATTACGTAAAAAGTGGGAAGTGGTCGTGAATCTCGGATATAATTGCTAAATTGCATTTTATGGTTTACTTCGTGTTCGCACTCTAACCAGGGCTGCTACATCGACAACCACAAACCGATGTTTCAAAATATTGAATTGGACAATGGCCAACAGTGTAGATTTTTCAATCACTATTTAAATGTTTCTGAGAGAAGGAATATATTAAAGGAAGCCAACGTTTAAATATGCTCTCAGTTAATTGTCTATCGATTTGGTTACATGTTAATAATAATTATTTACATAAATTTATTTCATTTAACAAAATACTTGACATTTTAAACTAATGTTAAGTTGTATTAATAAGTATTTACAAACTGCAAGATAATAGTTTTCCTCTCTTTTGTATTGTGCAAAATCATTCTATAGATTTAAGTTTAGTTCTTTAAACATTTGATGAAGTTCAGAAATAGCTAATATTACTTTCCCTTATTTCCTGATTTTAATGGAAAATCTAAAAGGTATTAAAACAATTGTTATTTTCAAAGAGACCTCCTTTACTAACAATTTTCTCAACAAATTCTACAAAATGTTAAATCTTAATTTTGGTAATGCTATAAAATATCTACATCGTTGTTTTCAAAATGCGACGTTTTAAAATTCAAAATGCTAAATTCTATTATCACTATAGATAATCGAAGTGAATAAACGGTTATCTATAGGGATAACCGTGACGTAGTGATAACGGTTATCTATAGTGATCAAACGCCGAAACAGACGAACGCCGGGTGCTCGCTAGGGATGCGACATTGATGTTGACGTTTACAAAACATGGACGTTTTGTAGAAACATCGAGGTTTTAAACAACGATGTATTAATAACCATATTCTTTTTAACATCGCTGTTTTGTTTCGGAATGAAAAATTACTATGATCACAATACTGTAAATTACTCGCTATGGAAAGCAACCAAAAAATTGAATCGGCAACAACACATCTCGCCTATTAGAAAAGATGGCAGCACAAGAGAACGAAGTCCTGAAGAAAAGGCGGAATGACTTGCTAAACACTTTTCAACAGTGTTGAAACCAATAGATAAACGAAGTATTTCGGAAAATGTGGTAATTGAAATTTTACAGGCGCCACTCCAACAGTCGGCACGTATAAAAATGTTTAATTTAAGTGAAAAACCATTAAAAAGGAATTCAACCCTACCCAAACCCCGGACACGATCTTATAACCAGTAAAATATTACAAGAATTACCCAAGGAAGTGTTATCATTCATTTTTAATAATATAATGAGCGAGAGCCACTATCCGAATCTATGCATAGGTGATAGCCATAGATAAACCTGGAAAACCGATTACAGAAGCTGCACCGTACAGACCAATAAGTCTTCTACCTATTTTACCAAAGGTCTTTGAAAAACTACTTCGACAACAGCTTAAACCAATAATAAAGAGTACAATACTAGAGTTTCAATATGGATTTTGGGAAGGTCATTCAACGATAGATCAGACACACCGAATAGTTAACAAAATATCTCAAAGTCTGGAAGAAAAGAAATATTGTTCCACCGCTTTCTTGAACATACAACAAGCATTTGACAGGGTCTGGCACGAAGGTCTGTAATTCAAAAGCGAACGGTTACTCCCACACTCATTCTATCCCTTTTTTGAATCATACATATACAGTCGATTTTTCCAAATTAAATACCAAGATGTTTTCTCTGAATTTAAACCAATGACCGCAAGTGTCCCCATGGAAGTATCCAGAGGCCAAGACTGTACGTAATATATACTTGTGACATACCAACAACAGAACGCACTATACTGGTCACATTCGCTAACAACATAGCTATCGTAGCTTCCAACGAGGACTCAACTGGAGCATCACATCACCTGCAAGCGCACCAGGACAAGACAGAAGAATGGACAAACAAATGGAGAGTATAAAAACTGCAAAATCACAACATATTACCTTTTCGCTTCGAAAGGAACAGTGTCTAAACTCGTCAGAACTCTCAGTAACAAATATTGTGAGATATATATGGGTTACATCTAGATAGTCACTTAACCTTTCCAGGTACCCCACATCATAAATAAGAGGAAAGAATCATAAATGAAAGTAAACACATTATCATAGCTACTTAATCGAAGATTTACGCTCTCCCTGTACAACGCAATAAACAAGCCAACATGGACTTACGGCATAGAACTACGAAGTATAGTCAACAAGTCAAACTTTGAGATCCCAAAGAAGATGCGAAACAAAAACATTGAGATGTTTAGGCAACGCGTATTGGTTCGTAACCAACAATCATTTGTACAAAGATTGGAACATCTGAACTCTGGTAGAGCGAAGTATGAGTCATTAGACGCGACTCAGCTACGATACAAACCTACTTTCAGCGAATATGTTGGACAATAGTGTACAGACTGACGCGAGAACATATATTAAATTTATCATTTAGGTTTACTTAATAGTTGGCAGGTATATTTAATAACATTTAATAATTGTTCCAAATGCACAATTTGTAAATTGGCTGTATTGGGGAAACTATGCGCTGTGAATGTAGGGTCTGTCCATTTTTCTCGTACAACGAATTGATAAATATGAACACTGCCAAATTAAATTTAATTGCACACGAATTTAATGTAAGAGGTCGCTAAATATGCTTTGAAACGTCCATGTTCAATAACATCCATGGTTTTTAATCGATGTATTATTAACATCGATGTTTTTATTTTGAACACTGTTGTTTGCTAATATCGATGTTTTGTCATCAATAGACCGGAGATTTATTTGTGAAAACCTATTTTTGTCTGGATAGCTTGCATTAATTAAATTAAGTTTTATTTATACATTTTGGGTTTATTTGAACTGAAACCAGTCAATTTTATAGCGCCCAAAAGAGTCTATTTCAACATTAATGCCTATTTTACTGTTAAAAACCTAAAATGGGACTAAACTGCCTAATTTCTGTGACTTCTTTTAATGTTTTTTCTGTGTCGGCCCAACAGACAAGGATGGCATTAGTAATTTCAAGTTACTTTTAAAAATCTTAATTGCATACGTCCCCTTGCCCCATTTTCTTCCCTTGTCCCATTTTGTTGGCTGTAAGATGACGAGAAATGAATATACATTTCTATGATCTTACGAGAAAAGTCTGCATGCCACTACTTCCTGACTTCGCGGAAAAGCCTTCCTCTGCTTCTAAGAAAAAGCGATTGAATTTCTGCGGAAGAAAAGTGTTCTTGACCTACAAGAGACTTCCATTTTCTCTTGAAAACATGGAGAAAGTATCAGCAATTTATTTTGAGGCAAAATAAGGTACGAATAAGTCTAACTAGAGGGCGTACAATTAAACTTGTTAAGAAATAAAATTATCGCAAAATATACAATACTGATTCTACATAATATAGATGTATCGAGAGAAATATATATAATAAATGGTAAAATTTTGTTTCCTTTTTTGTTATAAGTTTTCTGTTTTATGGGCGCCCATTCTACCATTTCAACGCATAACTAAGATGCGGAAGAACCTATTTTAGGCACCTAAAAGTCATTTTTTTAACCTAAAAGCCCGCGCGTCTAGTTGTCGCTTGACCTAGCGCTGGCGGCGCCGGCGGCCGCGGCGGGCGGCGGCGGGGCCGGCGGGGCGGGGCAGGCGGCCGGGCGGCGGCGGCGGGGCCGGGCGGGGCGGGGCGGGGCCGGGCGGGCGCGCCGGCCGGGCGGGGCGGGCGGGGCCGGGCGGGCGGGCGGGCCGGGGCGTGGCGCGGGCGGCGGCGGAGCGGTGGCCGAGTGCGCCGTAACGAGCTCAAACGCGCGGAGCCAATTGTTGCGCGCTCGGCCAATCGAACCGGATGGCGTCACCGCACGCGAATCTCGGCCGCGGCGCCCGCGCCTCCGCCCAAACAGCTCCGACCCACATGAGCTCACACGCGTTCTGCGGCCGGCCGGCTCAGGTGGCCTCTGCACAGCTTCCGGCGAAGGGCATCGGCAAAGTTCCCTGAATTGGCTTGCAAAGTAGCGATTCGACAGTTCACATTCCTGCGGTTTTGAGATGGGTATATTCGCACTCGCGCAAGATTGATCTAGACATGTCTCAGTGCGAAGTGGTATCACTACAGACCGGGGTTTTTATCTTCTTCTTCTACTACTACTTTGTAGGCCATAGGCTTGTTTGCTGTCGTAGATATCGCCAGTATGTACGATGGCTTGTATTGCTCAAGGTGTAATGACCTTCCTTACATGCAGCTTGGTCTGGCCACTAAACCACGGTTTTGGATAATAATGAATGAACGTTTTACTACTGACGGGAAAGTTGTATGGTGCATAGCGTGCTTCAACTCGTGCTCTCCAAATGATTTTTAAAACATCAGTATTACTTTAAAAAATTTAGTAATTTTTTTATAAATGTACATTACGTAAATGTGTTTTAGAATTACAGTACTTTAATGTTTCATACCTGATTTTACATATTTTTTACATGTTCTTACTGTTTATCTACATATTTTGACGTTTTACACTAAACATTTTCCGGTCTCTAGGTATTACTGCCGTGTTACGTGTAGACGTAATGTCGCAGTTCAAATAGCTTGCGAATATCACGTCCATGTGCAAACTGGGAAAATCGGATTCGGACACCCTATCGGCCTTGCTACACCGTGATGTGGACACTCTGTTGCTGAAAATGTCTAAAGACGCGAAGTTGGAAGAATGCGACGGGCCAAATGGCAAGGAAAGCGGTGTCTGCATCTAGATAACGCGCCAGCCCACTGCAGAAATTCCACGCCGAGGACGTTCCTGTCTTCACTCAACCACAGCACTTTTCGGATCTCGTTCTCAGAGGCTATTGGCTGTTCCCTACTCTGAAAACGGGCTCTCAAAGGGAAACGTTTTGCAACCGTAGAGAACATGAAATCGAATGCGACAGCTTAGATCCCACATGCGCTTAAAGAAGCCTTCTACCGCTGCTTCCAACAGTGACAGAAGCAACGGAGCAAGTGCATGGGTGCGGAAGGGTCCTTCTTCGATCGTTGCCATAGGTGATAACATTAACGTGCTGAACCACCATTCCGGAAACCTTTTGACGCCCTTCGTATGCTCTAGAATTACTGTAATGTAGCACAATTTATATTAAACTTACTACATATATTATTTATAATTTGAAAACATACTTTGAGGATACTTCTAGCAGACCTATAGGGACTGGTCAGAATAGGGTGTCGAAATGTTTTGGCAACTAGCAATACATCTGATACGGCAGTAAGGTAGAGCGGGACTACAGGTATATCTAATAGATTATTATGATAAATGTACTCCTCGAATGAACTGAGTTATAAGGTAGTCAAGGTATAACGAAAACCTTCCCATGAATACGTCGAAGTAACAGATAACAAAGTGAACCAACACTCACATTGAGGAATTGAGAGAGCAGTTAGCTGCAAACGCAACATCGTGTAAAGTAGCTGGCTCTTCTCTCTTCCTTCTGAAGAGCGCGTCGACCGACTTCTCCAGTTCGCTGAATCCGTTCCTTTCGCCGTCAAGAAGAAAATTAAAACAAGTTTGCAAAAGAAATGAATAGAAAACCTCAAGCGGAAGTTGACGGGGTTCATCTGGCTGTTCGCATCTCCCTTCATTTTCTGTTTCTATGTAGTAGACATGTTTTAGTTTTCGACAAGTTGTTTTTTACATTAGTGGATTCTGTAACTGTTTGACATCGATAATAAGGAACTTTTAAACTGATTTATTATATTCTAGTATGAAAATACTTTATGATTCGAGTGGTAAAGTGGCATTTCATTTTGCAAGTAGGAAATGTGACATGGGGCTGATAAGATAAGCGGCGGAATTCTACGAGTAAAATAAAATAACATTTACCACGTGTTTTGAATACTATTTGTAGACAGCCTTAGTGACATTTTATTTTAATTCAAGCGCACAAATCACCACGAGGACTATAAGGAGATATCTGTGCTGGTGGGGATATGTGTGAAAAGCGTCGGGAGCTAACAGGCAAATCGTGAACTTCATCAGCGCTCAACGCCCGCCGGGGGCTTGGAGACGTGTTGTCTCAACTGAAGACGCAACAAATGAAAAACAACATGCGATCAATGGAGAGAACTTCCTAAGGCATGCCCGGCCAATAACCAAGATATACAAAGTAATGCCATCTACAATTATATGCGCACACAAGTGTAGATGGCGTTAGACAAGTATATGAGTATGTGCGACATAACTGATCGAAAAGAGAAGCAGATAAGTTTCTAAATTCACCGCATCTTTATCAATGAAGATAAGTTTTGCCAATTTGTTGCCGATATTTTTCGTACACCCCCACTATGTCTCCAACACCGGAGTTCAGTTTCCTTCTTACGTCTTTACACACACTACTATGTTACAACACGTTCAGTAGCCGCTGTGCGATCACAAGGAAGTATTTTTTATTATTTGTTGAGTTAACATTTTTATTTGAACATTTGAGCATCGTCTCACGTTTAGCACTTTTACTAAAAATGGAGCTATAATCACGCGCTACACACTCCACATGAAGCCGCTTTTATTAAGAAGTGTCTAAAAATGAATTTTCGAAATTTCAAAACTATCTGAGAGAGCTATTTGACAATGAATATAAAAGTATTAATCATGACAATATTTCTTCATATTAAATTGTTTTATTTTTTCCATTTATACTTAATTTAAAATATTCAAAACATAATTATAATATAATCACCAATTTTAAACTTAATCATACAATGTTCTTTCTTTAGAACTATTAAACAAATGAAATATGTTATTTTAGATTCTTTTGTAAAGGAAGAACGAGTGTCTGAGAACTTTCCATAAACGATGCATTGAACATCGCACCATACGTTTCCAGAATTCATTAAACTTATGTCATTCTCACGTAGAAAATTATTACATGGCCCAGAACAAAGAGTAACGAGTGAAAGGAGGAAAGATGGTCCCACCATCTTTCTTCCTTGAATACCTCCTCTTCCGCAGTTCCGCCGAAACTCTGTCCCGTAGGTTCGCTTGGGAACGAACGTGGCTTAAAGATGAAGGTAAACGACAGTCAAGGGAATGAGACAAATAGAACATGATTTTCGAAAAAAGTAGTCCAAAACAGTAAAAAGTCATATAATTCTGGAGAATTTATGCCGGAGTAGATAATGACAATTATAAAATTTTGCAAGTAGCTAAGAACTTCCAAAAGTGATTGCCTTTTTCTAAATTAGTTCTTTTAGAGAAATGTTAACCTTCAGGTCTATTCTTTGAATATAGATATTTCCTCTGGAGTGAGCTATTTCTTCATTGTGGAAATGAGAAACGTGTAATATCACAATATTGCGGTTGAAGTACAGTTTCACCCTTTTGTAATTAAATTCAAAATAATAGTGAAATTATCCTTGCGTTTCTATCATAATAAGTAAAAATGTATTTCTTGGTAGATGTAAGTGTTCAAAAGTGTAAAAATGAACTTTACTAATGACTTTATTAATTGTCCATAGTCTTTAACGTAGAGTTCACTATGACCGATTCTAAGTCAGTCACCACGGTTATAAATTAATTTCTTACAGAAACATGAAATAATAATTTTCAGATCTAAAACGTCAAATAGTCGATAGTTGTAAGACGAAGATATAACTCTTAAACACTTTCAAAACATTAGTTAATATTTGCTTGATTTCGGGAGAAAATGAAGGATTCGCAGAATGGAAGAAATAGAAAAAATGAATTTGATTTGATGATGTAAATATGAGAATAAAATACAAAACATAAGAGTGAAGGTTTGCTTATAAAGAGCGAGAATGCATGAGGAAAGAAGGAATATGTCAAAAATGCTGGCCATCCTGGAAGAAAAAAGCCGGAGTCGATAAAAAATGAAAAAATATTGAAAGTTTGATATTCGGCTAAATCCATTCTAAAAGAAATGTTGCGAGTTAGAGTTCCAGCAAGTCAAAACCGTTTTGATCCGACCTTTTTTAAAAATCAATTACTCTTTCTAAATAATTGAAATATAATTGTAGCATAGATTGAAATCGAAAATTAGGAAAATTTTGAAAGTTTAAGAATGCTAATTTTGCCAAAGTCTGATCGGCTTAACGGTATTTACAGGTTTAATACTAAATGATTCAGTTCAGAGTTAATTAGAATGTTCGTAATAATTTCTTGAAATGTCGTTAGAAGGACCTCCGAAAATTTGACATGTAGTGCTGCAAATCTTGTTCAATCATTTTCATAATTAAGCTGAAATATTATCCCATTACATTCTTTTTCATACTATCCATAACTCTTACATAGTACTGTAATTATTTCGGGACCATAAAATACTGATATTTCTACTACCTCATTTAACACTCTCATCAAGAATGGAAGCTATTGAAATGTTTATGTAATAAGTAAAACGCCTAAAAGTGAATGTCATCACAAAAAGCAGCACACAAACAGATCGCAAATAGGTCGTCAAAATTGAAAAACATTATTTTTGTTGTTTTATGACTTCTATTTTTACAGTTCTATGCCGAACTTACTAAAGGCATTGTTAATGGTATTATCCTAATCATTAATACAATTTAAATATAGCTGATCGACAATATAGAAAGAAGATCTGTTACACAAAACACATCAGCACCTCTCATCTTCTGACTGCAAAAAACATGGCGGGCTCTAGTTCTTCGAGCGTCCACCAGAGCGTTGAAACTTTAGAGTTAGCCACTATTTGGTATATTATATTGTGCGGTTTTCGTAACTATGCCCCTCAAGCTCTACTTCACGAAGGTATTATGTCACTGTATTTTGAATCTTTCTCCCGTTGTGCCGCTGGATGTCGCCTGATCGCGACCGTATAATGTTAGCAGTGTCGGATAAGGTCGCGATCTTCCGACATCTAGCGGCGCAACTGAGAAAGTCGCGAAATACAGTGGCATAATGCCACCTTGAAGTAGGCCTTGAGTGGCAGAGTTATAAAAACCGCACTATAACTCGTCGCCTAGTTGCTGCAATGTTGCCAGCACTGGGAGCGGCAGGTAGCGCACTACAACAGGAGGCGCGGAGAGCGAGCGAGCGAGCGAGCGAGCGAGCGCGTTTCATTTCGAAGGCGCCGGGCCGCGCTTGGCGGCACGCGGAGTGGGGTCGAGTGGCGGTGGGGG
>BOPP01000197.1:1556458-1589463 GCA_017312745.1 Gryllus bimaculatus
TGGGGTGGGGTGGGGTGGGGGAGTGATGGTGGCGCCTGCCTGCCTGCGGGGCTTTTGGCGTGCGTCCTCGCGCTCTCCGACGCCAGTGCTACCACTTGCTGGCGCTGTTTAGTGTTTAGCCCTTCTGCTATCAAGCGGGGTAATGGAAATACTCCTTATTTGTATATTTTTGTGTTCTTGCTTTTCCAGAGTGGTAAATGTTTTGAAATTCACTGAATTTTGTTATTTCTAACTCTGTAAATATTGTATTATATTCCCAAATTATATATTCCGCAATGAAAAGAAAAAAATATATACTAATACACAAGTACAATTTGTAGTTTTCCATCTGAGATAGACATGTTAACCCCTTTTAGTAGTAGGTACAATGTAAATGTAACAAGAAAACTACATATCGTATACCTGTCGTACTCTTACAGTCTATCTTCATTTTGTTTCATTGTTGTGCTTTTGAATTATTTACGTCAACAATGAAATAAATGCATTTAATTCTTCCCTTTTTATGCTTTGGTATGCAGCCACAAGTGTGGATAAGTTGCAAAAAAACAGTATGCCATATTCACAGAAATCACACTAAAATAGCAAAGTCTTTTGAATGTTTATACAGTATTAACACAAAAAATACCTAATTCATTCAGAAATGACACATTTCTTTAAAAAATTTGTACATCATCAACTTTGATGGATTAACTAAAAAATATTTTCCTCTACATATGTATATAGTATCAAACAGAAATATTGATTCAGATATTTTGTGGTCTATCATTAACACACTGCGGAAGGCACAGAATCGAGAAGTATGAAAATATATTCTGGAACCCATCTAGATGGGTCACCTAACTTCCGTCTATGCAAGAGTATCATTCACAATTAAAAGATCATGGCTCCATAAATTGTTTTCTCAAAAATGTTGATGGAGTAATTCAATTATCTCCCGTGGTAGAACTATGTTAACTGTAAACCCATGGTAGCAGCAAAGGTTTCTGCTAGTTTTGTTGGGGTATCCCGCTGTATTGTATTAACGGGTCCCACAGCCGGCACAAAATCGTTCTGAGGATGATCGCAAGGTGGCCGAAAATGCTTTATAGTGAAATGAAAGTACATGACAAAACAAAGCCTAATTACTTTGACTATTCCACTCGTGAAATTAAAACCAATAGTGTTCAACTATACATACAAAATGCCCCAATCAGGGTGGCGTATCTCAAAAAGTTTATCACTTTTTCTATCATATTTCTTACCGCTTCTCCCTTCTGGCCAATCATAAACTGTGACTCATCTATCTTAGGTGGCTACATCGATCGTGTGTCGTAAGTGTTTTTAACATAGCTTTCCATCATTTCAATATTGTCCATTTTGGCACTCTGATGGACATAATTTCACTCATGAAATAGTCCTGTTAAATACCATTCGTGCTTTGGAAATTCTCAGAAAAATCCCCTCTGGGCTTGGCGCGTCGGTAATTTAGCGACAATTCCCAAAGCACTTGAGGTATAACCTACGATAATTACGCTAAGGTCGTAAACACTACATTTCCTACTACACTTGCATTTAATACTTTTACAAACATCGAAAAGTTTTTAACTAAATCAGAATAATTTTACGTGTTGCTACATGTACCTACTGTTTGCGGCCGTTTAACAGTCGCCAATATTTCATGTTTAAAGAAGGTTACTCTTAAAGTGTGTATTTGAGCGCGCAATATATTGCCAGTAACTTCGTTTATTCAACTTAAATTTCATCTGGGAAAATGAACGAACAATGACATTAACAGTTTTTGACATGACTCGAGCAGGCTATTTAAATATTTTGTTTACGGGAAGGTAGGACTGATTTGTTACATTAATTTAGGAGTAACCAAAGTATTTTGTATTAAATTTATTTCAATAACGCATCTCTGTAGGCGAATGTATTCCTATCCATATGAGGACTATCAATGCCTTTTCTGAACTAGTGATTTCAGCCCGCGATCTACATCTCTATTTGCATATCGCTGCCTCTTAATAATACACATATACAATAAAGCGGTCTTGTTGCACTTAACAGCTCGAAACTACACTAACGGAACGCTCATGACAGCAAAACGTTACATTTTTCATTGAAGCATGAAGCCTAACAACAAACCTACACTATCATACCTTTTCATTTAACATACCTTTCTGAACGAGAACTTGCCGAAGACCTGAACATGTCGCTCACTTTAACTTTCTCGTAGCCCCTCAGAGATTTATCTCGGCATATGGCCGTCAGAATGGCAGTCTACTCACTATTCATAAATGCCAGTAATAACCTCCCGATTGATTGATTATGTCGTGTTTCCTGGCGCGTCAAATGATATGGCCGCTGGTTCACTAAGTGTAGTGCATGTTTTACCTCGGGGAGTAGCGGTGTACTTCCTCTGCTGGATGGTGAGATCCAGCGTCAACCTACAGGTCAGCCAAGTATCTCCCATCAGCGAAGCACCGCCCCACCGGATCAAGCTCTAAGCTCCCGACATGTGTGATGATGTAGTGCACGTAAGTGGTAGCGCGTAAAAGAGGAGAAATTGGCAAAATTCACCCCGTTTATCCAGCCACTCCGCTGATAAGTCGTTTGCATTTTGAGAGTTGTGAATGACAACTGTCGTGGAGTTAGTTTCAGTTTTTGTTTCAGTTAATTTATCTTTGCAGAACAGCAATTTTGCTTTATAAAGAATGTTATAACTCAGAACTCGTCTGTCACGTCTCTTCTAGACGCGCTTCATCAGGTCAATTATTTTTTGATAACGTGACGCATACTCCTCTAATATAGAGCATGTTTTCTTATTTAATTTAACGAACAGTCAGTGCGAACTTTCAATAATGACTAAATAGTGTTGTTTTGTAAATCGGTGGCAGAACACTATAATTTTCACATTTTACAATTAAAGACATTTATTCATTATATTTATATAAAGTCAAACTTTTCGAAGCAGTTTCGTAATAACAGTTATTAGGGCGCCAGTGTTCTATAATAATCTACGATTCATTATTAATAACTATAACAACAATCAATGTAAATAATATAAACAATAACTGATTTAATAAACCCAAGTTATGAATTAATAAAATATACCGGCACATTTATTATTGAATTCTTTATTTTTAAACTGAAACCCTCCAATAGTTGCGAGCTCAAAAGCTGTCGCAGGCAACGTATTCCAGCTTGGTGTAAATTCTGCTTGTATTTTTTTTGATCTTGCAATAAATGTTGAAGCTCTTCACTGATACCCTTTTACCCCTTCCCAACTCTCAGTTGCGTTTTGGTTTCATTTCTTGGGCCTTTCTTGCGCTGTGTGTTTTCCTCCCTCGAGTGCCGTCGTGAAACTCCTACGACGCCTGCCGTCGCCGCATCGCTCAGAGCTAATTATCGGCGCCGCTCCGAGCATCGCCTCCTTCCTTTGAGCCCCCTCGATCCCTCCGACTCAGTTGCGAATCACGGGAGGCATCCTCATTCATTCATTCATTCATTTGAGGAGTTGCACGTTCTTCGTTAAGGCCTTTTAATTGCATCTAGTTATGATATTTGTAAATCTTCGTGTATCTAATTTGATTTTAATGATAATACTGTGAATTTTATTAAAAGGTAGAGCATGCCCACAATGCTTGTTTTATTACATTCAGGACAATATATCCAAAAGTAGGTTAAATGTCATGGATAGATCATCAATTCTTAACCCAAAAAAATCATATTTAGGACATCCAGTAGTGATTCCGGAGGTCATTATTCCCTTAAGTGCGATGCATGTTTTTTTATCGCGGGAGGTGGAGAAGATCTCCCTCCTGTAGATGGCGAGATCAGGCGCCGACCTACGTCGGCTGGCTGGGATTTTCCCAATCTCCCACCAGCGGATCACCGCCCTAGCAGGGACAAGCTCTAAGCTAACGACTGGTCTCCCGACAACTGTGAAAGAGTAGTGTAAATTAGTATAGTTAAGGGCTGAGGAAAAGACATGGAAAAGGGAGGGCAGATCGCGCGCGGTCCGTGGGCCGTTTGTTAGGGTACCGCTCCGGCATTCGCTTGCTGGGGACCGGAGAAACCACGGAAAGCTGCCTATCAGAGCAGCTGCCCTCTAGAATTCTCCTCCAGACAGCGGCTGAATTCTACCTGGCTGCGAAGGTAGAGTCGACAATTTTCTCACCGTCCGAACACGAACATAGGACCTACCGGCGAGAGGCACTGCACTAACATCAGTTGACGCTCTGAGCCACCTTCACCGGAATGGACATTGTGATTCTAACAATACATACTGAATAGATGCTTCAAGATGCGTTCACATACTGCCCACATCGTTGAATGATTATCAAACTGGTAAACTGATCATAAGTACAGGATCTACGCGGATTTGCTATTACGTATATGTACTTGTGTGCATGACATAAATTGAATGACAATGAAAGGGACAGTTTCTCTTTAACACGAGTATAAGCGCATTATTGAAGTCGAAAATCGATACTTTCACTGAAAAAGTCTTCCATTGTTTTTAATATTCGGAGCATTGTGTAATGAAAACAGATTAGCACGAGTGGGTAGATAAGCAGGCAGTCATTTTTGTTGTTTTGTTATTTACCAACACGCCTACTACAAAATGGGATATACAAAGAATGGACAAGTTTCATCAATTTTAATGAGTGTAGAAAAATTTGATAATTCATTTACGAAGATGTTATAGCAAGCCCTTATACCAGGGAATTAATATCTTTGTCGATGAAAGAACGCAATTTACTGAGTCACACGTTTATGTTTTTAGATTCTGTGCTTGTGGCAATTTCGCTTCAAAACATCACAGCCACTTTTCGTACATGTCCTCAATGAAACGCTTTCAAAGAATCTGTTACAAGTACTACTCCAAAAATACCAACCATACGTAAAAGAAACTCTGTATATTTCTCCTTCACAGCTTCACTCCTTCAAAACTTTCACAAATATACCGCTACAAACCATTGACGCCGTCTGTCGACCAAGACTTCGAAAAAGCAAAGCACGGCTTGCATTTGGCGCGAACGGCATTGGGCGAGAACGTATACACACCCAAGAATGGCAAGTTCTACACAAATTTCGTTGCGAATTTCTCCTCGGTGAACCTCCACAGCAATGGCCCGCCTGTCAAACAAAATAAACTATCGGTCTCACCAAGACGCCGATCGCAAGTGCAAGTACATTTGACTCAAACAAATGAGATCTTGAATGGAGCGGAGGCGGGAGCGGCGATAAAGACGGCGGCAGGGTCGGCCGCGGGAAGGATACTCTCAACGAGTGTGGGAGCGTGGGCAGCAACTTGTGCTGGAATGGGAGCAGCAGCGGAGTCGGGAGCGTGGAGTGGGAGCGTGGTGAGGAGGAGGAATATGCGCGGAACCGTGGGTGGGAGCGAGTGGGTGGACAAATGAGGCGGGAACGTGGTCTCGGGAGCGTGGATGGGACAGTTGGACGTGAGCGCGCAGCGGATGCGAGGAGCGTGGACGGGTGTGTGGGGTTGTAGCGCGGAGCATGAGGGGAAGCGTGGGTGGTACGGCAGGGCGATAGCGTGGGGCGTGAGCGTGAGGGTCGTTAGGCGGGAGCGTAGAAGCGTGAGGCAGCAGCGTGGGAAGGGAGCGTTTTGTGAGAGCGTAAGCGGAGCGTGGGGAGCGGGCAGCGGGAGCGTGTCAAGTTAGAAGCAGAGCATGGTCCAGAGCCATGTCTGGAGAGGGGATGGAGTGGTGCAGGAACTGTGCGAGAGCGGGGACGGGCGCGAGAGTGCGAGCGTGAGCGACGGCAGAGGTGGCCGTGCAGAGGACGTGGATGGGAGCGGGGGCGGGGGCTGGGGCGAGGGCGAGAGCGAGGTCGGGGTGGCCGGGGCGCGTCGAGTGACGAGGACGTTTCCGAAGACGAGCCGCAGAGCGCTCGCGCGCGCGCGCGTCCAAACGACAGCGCTTCCGTCGGCGTCGGCCATTAAGCGAGTCAACAAACGAAGCGCGCGCGGCGCCAAGCACACGCACGCGGCGGCTCGCTAGCGCACGCACGGGCCCCCGCACGCGGGCACGCGCCGCTCCACTCCAACTGCGCACTTGCTCGCGCAACTGGCGCGGGGAGATTCCAAAACAGCGCAGCACGCGAGGTCAGCGCCTCGCAGAAACGAACAGTTGCGATCGTATCTTTTGTTCTGATTAGCACTAAATGTAGAGTGAATGAACAGAAATGCATCTGCTGAATTCACAATATTCACATTAATCTTGGAACAACAAGCGAGGTAGATTTATACCGTTACAACACATTAATGTAATAATTTAAATTTTAGGGGTCTTTCAACTACAAAAATGTTCATGAGACACTTTAGTCTATGAGGTTCATGATCTAATGAGGAAATGGTGATAATCCTGACAAGAAGATAGTTGGAGAAAAAGTGGAACGAAATGTAGAGCAAACGGGAGAAACGGGACACCTACGGAGAACTCGCTTCGCACTCCACAATTTCCGCATTGATTGTCAGAGGACCGAACCCGCGTTCTAACGGCAAAATGCTAATGCTCTAGCCTCCACACACGACCTCTCACCATATTTGTCCATTCAATTGTAGTGATTTAAGGACGTTTCACTATCCGTGTCCAAGGTCACCAAGACTCCGGTTCTCGGTGATTAACATAAAACTTTCTTCAATATTTTTATGACCATATATTTTTTTGAGAACTTTTAGCGTGACGTTTTGACACTTCGCTAGCCGTGCCTGACGAGAATTCGTCCTTCGGCCTAGGCTATTCATCTAAAATTTTCTTCAGTCTGTCAATCATCACTTTATCAACGTAAATAGAGCGCACCAGGAAAGTCTGTCCGCACCGACCCCAGTCAGGGGCTGCCACCGCCGCTGCTTCCCTCTCGCCTTCGCCACCGCGCGGGCGCTGGTGTCGCAGGCTTGCAGTCATTTCGTTCGCCCCACCCCCCGTTGCTTCCAGACCGCCAACGGACGGTGAGTGATGCCTGTTGCTCGTCATTCCAACATATTTCTTCTTGATAACTCTCTCGTAAGCATGGTGTCACTGCGGAGACACTGTCCTGGCGCAATGTTGAATACCGTTGACATTTTTGAGACTTTGATTAACCCGTATCATGTTAGGTGCACATCTGTATTGAATTTAAAAGCCTTCTTTTACGTGTCATTCTTCAGCGTTCTTCCAACCTATCATAAGCACAGGGTTATCAAGTTATTTTACACGAGTGGGGGGAGATGTTGATGCACAGCGTATTCGTTAATACGCTGTACAAGTGCTGGGGTTGTAAGGAAAAGGAAAAGTCCAGTCATTTCATACATAGAGTTAAGTTTGTTTAAATCCTCTCGCTTTGATTCATAGTAGTAGTGAAATATGTTCGTATATTTCACTCATTAAAATTATTATTTTCGGCTAATACATCTCATACACCTCAAAGGTATTTTTTTCACGCGTAACCAATTCTTATTTCACTATTTTCGTACAAAAATTATAATAAATAACCGTCAACTAAACTTACAGTTTTCATCTGAAATTATAATATAGGAAGCTAAAATACGATAATAAGACCTTAACACTTTTAATCACGAACGCACTAAAAATGATTTTCTTTTCTCATAATATTGTTGGCAGTATATCATAGGGCGACCTCCAACAAAGCGCTTGAAATAGCAACAAGCGAAAACAATTTATCCCAAAATAACCCCCTTTACAATTTGCATCGATCGGCAATGAAGGAAGAACCGGTCCAAAACCGAACAACGCGACCTTACCTGGAGGGTCATTTCCGTTGCTTGGGTTCCCAGCGCTGTCATGACATTTGCGAGACGAATTGCGTAGGAATTCACGATACAACGCGCGCGCCTCCAGTTGAACTTGAATTCTCTGGAAAAGCAACAGAAAATAAATTACGGGAAGCAACTACAACAATTATTATCGCAGTGTGATACGCGAATTCAAGTCTTACGTTAGTGAGTTTCAGTTCACTTACCAGTCCAGAAGCTCGCAGCATCCCACTGTGGCATGACACGAACGTAATCAGCGCGTCTAGCGTCATTAAAGAAAACGATGAGAAGACTCGTTCAGTTTCGTTACTGGATGGCGCTGTTAAACACGTAGCAGCGTGTTTGCCAAAGAAAATTATTCTGACTGCGGTGACGTTTTTATGGGTCAAAATACTGAAACAGAAGGAATAGAAAAATCAGAAATAGAAATCTGGATTTGTAATGTTTATTTACAACTGCCAACAAATATACAAAATATTCAGAGAACAGAACTGCAAATCAACTTAAATTTATATACAATAGCAGACTTCGTTAATTGAATATAATTAAAAAGATAGTACTTGTAAGAAAGAGTTTTACAAGGTGGAGGACAAAACCATTTTATCAAAATAACTTTACAAAAATTTAAAAATAATAATCATTCTGAGTGGAAATGTTGGATTGACTGGTTTCTGGGTTAAGTCTTCTAGTTTCGGAAGGAAAAAAAAATCATACAGTGCCCGAGAAAATTTACGTCGAAGTAAATAGTGTATTGGAACTAAGGAAAAATAATGTATATATGAATGAGTTCCAGATTATGAGTTTCTTTAATTTTGAATTAATATTGGTAACACCATCTAGTGGCAGCTTACCCTTCCATGACTACAACAACCAACAACCTCGTGCATAAAGCGACGTTACTCCGTAGATATGTACAGTACTTAGCAAGAGGTATGTATAAAACTGTGCAATTATTGTGTAAACAAAATTGAAACAATGGTGTCATATTACGCGAATATTGTAATTAATTTATGTATATATTACTAAAGCAGTTGTCGAAAATTCAGATTGTAACGAAAATGAAACCTGCGCCAATTATATGAGTTCTCTACGCTATTCGCCACGAAAGTTAAATAAAAAATTGGAGCTATATTTGAGAACATTTTGAAAACAATTGGTAATGCTTTACATTTAAAAACTCTCAAAAATCAAAATATGTTTCAAACTTGATAAGAAAGTAAAAAGGTATGCAACGCATTTGCGTTCAAAGTTCGCTAATACAAACTCAAGGTCTGGACAAACAGTGACCTTTGTCAGCAGCAGCATACTATCAAATATTCGAGTTAATGAAAATTGGTATTATAACTATTCAGTGAAACAGAACCAGATAACATTTTTGCAAATACTCGTACTACCCAAAATTCAAAATGTAATGCTGCTTGACATACAATTTTGTCAAAGAATTCCATTTTCAGAAACAATAAAGTTCCTAACATTGGTAATTGTTTGTAAATAAAGTCAATTTAGTACTGATCGATATTAGGTTTACGATCTTTTGTCAAAAATAGTTAGTCATTTTGACATTGTTTGATCCTAATGATAAATTTGGCAACACTAAACATTTCATCACAGATAATAAGATTCGGAGAAAAACAATTTTTACGTGGTTCTTTGGGTTTTTTATTGATTATACAGAATGGCAAATTGATATTAATGACAAACTGGAGATAAAAAATATTCTAGGTGTATATACGGGGCTCGCGAATGGGAGAAAATTTCATTTGGCAGAGATGTGATGTACTCCCTAGTTCAAGATCAAACATTATAAAGCGTGAATTTCAATAATAATATTTCTGTCGTTCACAAATTAGACGGAATCAGTAATCATATTTTCTCTCACAATTTTATTAGTAAACGAATACGAAAAAAAATATTTTATTCAAAACCGTCCTCAAAGTTTCTCGTACTTACACAGTATTCGGTCACGAAAGTTCAACTATTTTCAATACCAGCCTGAAAACGTACCGAAAGTTCTCAAACAAGTACAGAAAGTACTCTTGTCTGTACTCTTGGGAACAGAAACATATTTCATGGTAATTGCAACACCATGTTCAATTGTTCTATCTCTGGCCAGCCCTTAACCGCCGAAATAACTTAAGTACACCTTTGTAGGTCATAAAATGTATTACATGGATAACAAAAAAAAGAATGGATCTTGAATTACAATTCTTTATTAAAAATTACCTTTATTAACAAACGTATTGATAGTATAATTATTTAGACACATGTACATGCAGAGCATATTCCCAAGATAACATCAACCTGAAGCAAGAAATGTGAACGTAATCCAATCAAATTCAAAAGATATAAGTCATTTTTACAACCTTGGATTATTAGAAAAACATTTTCAGGCGTACACGTAAATACCTTCTCTCTTGAAAATGAGGCAAATAACCCAACACGCGAACGGAAAATTCGTAGTATGTTTTCGTGATCGTCGATTTAATTTTTATATATCACGCAGACAAACTGTTGTAAAATTGAGGTCTGAAATAAAATATTCTCTATCACCCGGCGAAGCTAACTGTGACACGACAAGATTCTTATCCTCGGCCTGTAGGCCTCATTCGGGAATTCTCCCGTCTAGTCATGCAGACATCTTTCTTGCCGCGTAATATACATTAATATTAAAAACTTAGAATATTTTCTGTTTAATTTGAAATATATACACATTTTATGACTTAACACGTTAGTTGGAACTAGAACTGCTTTGTTACTCCACTCTAGAGATCACGTTACAGTATAAACCAATATTATTGATGGTACATTGATTTATGTATCAAATAGTTTTCGTGAATTCTCCCATTCTTATTTTTTTCTTCCAGTCGGAACGAAATCCAACCTAACGGCACACCTCTAGCTCACTCACCTAAGAGAATCATTGCTAAGGAACGTGGATTTGGCATTGTATCGGAACTACTAAAATACCAAGCGGCATATTTTAATGCAGACTTCACAACAATGAAATATTTGTCTTTTAATACGTTTATTTTTAGTAATTTCCGGGTGAAGAGAGCTGATATCATGAAAGCTTAATTTTTTGTATCTTTATCACGAGTCTGCTTACATAGCACAAATATAGCATGTTCTCTTGATTTCACATGCTTTGAAAAGGTAGAAATAACGGAATGGAACTCTTGGTTTTGATTCTAAACTCAATTCTTCACTCGTAAAACTGTGAGAATTTACTTCCTGGCATTTGTCAGCCTTTATAACGTAGTCATTTAGAAATTTTGATCTTTATTTTCCTTTCATCTTATCTAAGAGAAATTGAAGTTGGTAATTATGAAAACAATGTGAATAATAGCAATAGGTACTAGTTGGACCCATGCAATTAAGGCGCATTTTAAATAACTGCCAGAAAAGAACAAAGAAGCATATTTTTCTTAAAATCGGATTCGTATTTCGCTGGAAAGCAATTGCACCTAAATTATTCAAGTAATGATAAGGTACTACAAGACATTTTATCAGTACAATTAAGAGACGCATTTATTTAATTTCGGTTACGAATAATTCTTTGTTTTGTCAATCGTCAAGAATTGTGTGGAAGAAGGTACTGCGAAATTTCATAGCACCAAACTTCAACAACTTTAAAAGTGTACATTATTTATTTGCCATCATAAATAAGAGACTTCTGTATAATTGATTGCATTTTATTAATTCTTTGTACTTACAACCCACACGAAGTATCGTATGGAGGATTGTATTCGAATTCGGATTCCACCAAACTACCTCCAATAACGATAAACAGCAATATACAGTTTTGATGATATAAAGAAGGGATACGTGTACTATATATTGAATTTTATAAATTCTTGTCAGTATCCCATGGAAGAGAGTATCGTGGAAGACGATTTCTCCACACTTCTTCAAATAACTAATCGTCAACATAATCCAACATCGCCATAACTAATCGTTAACAGTCGTCAACAAGTTCCTCGTATTTATGATTAAGTACATTCATTTTATTATTATTTATCAAATTTTTAATGCGTTTCCGAGCAATTAGCCCCATTATCAGGAGAAGTACAAACACAATGGTGTGGTTCTTTGTCATCGGTAGAAGCAACACCCGACAGCAAGACCCCACAGCAAAACCCCACAGCAAAACCCCACAGCAAAACCCCACAGCAAAACCCCACAGCAAAACCCTACAGCAAAACCCTACAGCAAAACCCTACAGCAAAACCCTACAGCAAAACTGACTTACTTTATAAATAAAAATTGAATATAATTTGATTGTATGTGATACGAGAAACTTATAATTTTTTCTACACATGTATTGGCATTGCCTTATGAATCGGTACCAATAATCGCCTGTAATGGGGCATCGCAATTCCCTCGAATCGCGCGCAGCCCCTTGGCCGCCTACCGGCGCAGCTGACGCGCGTCAACCGTCGCCGTCCCCCCGCCCCCACCCCACCCCACCCCGCCCCGTCCGACGGCGCGGCGGCGCCGTCCGTTCGTGGCGACTGCTTTTTGTTCGCGTCGCGCGCCGCGCAGAGAATAAGGCCCCGGCTAATGTAGGATGTGTGTCGGCTAATGGACCCGATCCCTGCCCTCCCGCGGGCGGGCACCGGCGCCGGGCGGTTAACGAAATCACGCAGGGGCATCGAAAACGAGAGCCGACCGCGAGTGGCGCTCGCTGCGGACGCCCCGTCGGCGAATGCCGGCTCCCAGAGGTGGAAACGAAGAAGGCTCTCTCAGATGCCCAGCAAATTAATCAATTAAGCACAAGGCACAGATTGCTCTTCATAACAATAATAATAATCATAACATTAAGGTGCATAATAATAATAATAATATAAATAATCCGTACGTCATCGTACATATTTCCCGAAAATAATGAAATGAGGAAAATATAAACATTCTCGAGCAGTACAATCAGTTTTCACTGTGAACACTGATTTAAGCACGTTTCTGAAAATGTAATTGAGGTGATTGATATACACAAATATCTTATGTTGCAATAGTCGCTAGAGATTCTGCGATTCATCTTAACTGAAAAACGTAAAGCATCACGCAGAATGATTTTCTCTAAAGGGACTTAGCTCTCAATATTCGCTTCGCTAACTATAATGGTGCAATATTGGTTTGCCAATTGGACTGTTGTTCCCAAGTTTTCGTATTCAAACGTGATCGAAGCCGTGGATTTTTAAGAGTGAAAAAATCCTTCGTTCGCCTTCCTTTGCAGGGAAAGAAAGCCGGCTGTCCCATGTTTTAGATTTACTGCGTGTAACAGATCCTCAAGCCTCAGAGAGAAGTCTCTGAGCTAAATTTCAATCGCCTGATTCGTCGCCCGAATGATACCTTCTGTCGGCGCTAAATGATGAAAGGAGCGCAGCTAAATTTGCGTGATCAGACGGAAGAGCGTCTCACTTCGTAAAGTAGCGTGAACTAACTACAATCGCACGAAACGTCGACTGCTTTTTAATAGTGCAACTGAAGAATCTCAACCAAACGGACAACAAATAACTACATTCCATCTACGTAATGAAGTTGGTCTTGAATACAATGAATACAATGTAAATGAGGGTAGAATAGCGTTCATTCTCTTACTTTTAAGGTATTATTAAAATTTAATGTTTTTACGATAAAACCTGTTGATAAGAACAACTCAAAACTTATCTACGGCCATTACACTTTATTTAAGGCAAAATCTGATTGAGTGGAAAGCTCACATTTCTTTCTAAACAAAATCCCTAGTGTTTTATTGTGAAGATAATATTAATAACAGTACTAATAATAGTAATAATAATAATATATAATGTTTTTTATAATAATAATAGTAATATTAATAATTAGTAACACTATTGATGTGAAGGCAGAAAATACCATCGACAAGCAGAGAAAATATAGTGGAACACGATGATTCCTGGGCTATAAAATAATGTTGTGCATCTCAGCATTAGGGATTGTACAAAGTTCTTGCTAGACAATATCAATAATCTGCGAGTTAACGGAGGGCTGAACATGAAAATGTAGAAAGTGGCATTTACTATTCATTACATATGTACTGAGTATTGTAATAGTTCGTAAAAAATGTTAGTTTAATAATAATGTTAATAATAGAGATAATAATATTATAATAAGAATATGGTTCATAAATAACTGCAATGACACGATGGGGTTTGCAATTACCTTTACTGGCAGATATGTTACGTCGCAAAATTTCCAATTCCATCCGAGAGGTACGAAAACTCTCCAAAAACTGTGATGACTTTTGGACTCTGTATAATTCGGTATCTCAAGTACAAAGAATGAAACATTTTCTTTTTCTGTGGTTCGAATTCTGCTCACACGGAATAAAAAGTTCAGCAAGACTCCAAAAACATTGGATAGCTGAAACTGTAAAAAGACTGAATGCTTAAATAGTTTGAAACGTAAGTAAAGATTAAGAACAAGAATACGACGTGGTACGCAACAGCCACGAATCCTAAATCGTATTCTTTTCTGAAACCAAATGTAACAATCCAGTACATAAACACCATTTTTCTATTTGAGATACGATGCGAGAAGAAGAAGAAAACCAAAGGAAGAAGAAGAAAAACAAAAGGAAGAAGAATAAAAACAAATAGAACAAGAATTAAAACAAAAAGAAGAAGAAGAAAAACAAAAAGAAGAATAAAATGAAAAAGGAAAGAAGAAGAAACTTCAGTGCACCTGCAGATTTGTGAAGCAAAGAAAAGAAAACCAGAGTTGACCCATTTCTCTCCCGTTCGCGATTCACCACCGCCTTTTGCATCTTCTGGAGTCGCTCCCTCCACTCGAATCGCTTTCTGGAAGTGGGAGAATAATGTGACACCGCGACGGCGGCGGCGGCGGCGCCGGCGGCGGTTGAGAAGGTTGGCGCCTTGTGGAAATCGAGACGTCTCCCCCGCCACCGCAACCGCGCCCCCGCCGCCATCTCTCACTCCCAGCCACCAGAGCCACTCGCGACTACACGTTCCTCACAGTCAGTTCTAGACCTTTTAGCGGCTGACAGAGTTACAAATAATATTCATAATCATTTAGTTACATCGAAAATAATTAAAGTATCCAAATAAGTTAGAAAAAATATACTGGCTGAGGTCTCTCAGGGCATCCACTGATGTTACTGCCGTGCACCCGACCTTAGGATCAAGTCCCGACGGAGGCAGAATTTTAGAAACTGGCTAGATGGCTGGGCCGATTTCTGTCACCGTCAAGAGGGCAATACTAGTGGCCGGTTTCTATGATTGGTAGTTTTCCGTATTTTTTTCGATCAACACCAGGCGAATGCTTCATCATTACCCCAAAAAACAGGCCATGGCCCACGCGCGATTCGGTATCGTATCGTCAGACGTTACTTCCTTACACTTTCATACACAACACTTACACACATGGCGGGACCCCGGTCGGGAGCTTGTCCCGACTAGGGTGGTGGGCCGTTGCTGGAGAAAGCCCCACTACCTGGTTGGAGAAAACCTTACTAGTCGATCGCGAGCTCACCATCCTACGGAAGATCACTGACAACTCGGGAGGAAAATGCATGTACTGCACTTACGGGACTAATGACCTTAGTAGTTTACGTGCCAGGAATCACTCATCGTCAGTCAATAAATTAATGAGTTCGCTGTTTGGTGTGCACAAATTTCTTCCTTCACGTTTTTCAATTGCTCTCAGCTATCCGAGAACCGGCGCATCGTAACTAGTTGGCATACCTATCTTTGAAATATATTAAAAATAAATAAGTTTTTTGAGTGAACTCGATTTTTTAAAAATCAGAAGAAATCTAGATCAGAAGAGATCTAGAAAACCAGAGAAAGTCGTCCATCACTAAATCCTCTGTCCAAAACCAGGGAATGTCTGCTCCCGGAGGAAGCAAACATAATTGATGTAGGTCGAAATGTCCCGATGAAGTTTCTTCCTAACAAAATTGTATCTTAAATACAATGAAAATAAATTGTGTGCTTCTAAGTATACAACTGAAAACAACCAGCTCTTTTCTATGGAACAGTTAGCAACTCACTGCAAACACCTGGGAAAAAAATCGTTCAGCATCAAACCCGACAGGCAAAGTCAGGAAACATCTACTCCAACGAAGCCCAAGAAATCGGTGATTGACGGAGTCGTGTTGCTGCCCTTACACAACAGTATATGAACCAACGAAAATAATTTTGTTTCCGGGCACACAATTGTAGCGTTCAGGTTTTCTTTTTTTAGAAACTCAGTAAAAATATTTCCGAAAACTTCAACATTAAATCGACACCCGTTACCAGCGTCCGTCTACTCCACATTTCCCAAAGTAATAAGAAGATCGTCAGAGACGTTTAATGCAGTTTATTTCCTCACAATTGAGGCATCTTTCCTCTCAATTGAGACACCGAATTATGAAAGTATTCGATTATGAACACATTGAATATATCTATAAATCAATATTTGAATTTTGTGGGTTAGCTCCCTCCAACACTAGGTGTCTCAATTGCATCTGAATGATAATGGTACGTTGCATGGACACAAATGTGAAGTTCTATATCTCCATAAAGTGCGCTTCATCCCCCTCCCCCCATTAGAAACCCATTGGCAGAAACATCGTTGGAGGCGAAGCGGCGCCCCGGCAGCAGCGCGGGATCGATGGGGCCGCAGGCGGGGCCTCTCCTGCGCGAGGTCTAAGTCGGGCGGCGGCGTCCTCGAGGCGCTCAGACGCGCGCGCGCCGATATCACGTGGCCAAGCCCTCGCGCAAACACTCCGCCGACTCGCGCCCCGCCCCGCCGCCTCTGATGCAAAAGGCACGGCCATTTCCAACCCTATTCGACCACCGTTACCTCTCCCACTGCCACTGCCACTTCCCCCCCACCAACACTACCACACGAATCAGCATCCGAACCTCACTTCCACCCCACGCCCATCGCATCGCCGGTACCGTCACAGGCGCCGCCACAGCCCACTAGCACTGCGACCATTCATTACCACCCCATTGTCATAATAACCCCCTCCCTTCCCTCACCGCCACTACTGCCACCATCCTAACTGCCCCCACCACTCCACCCTCCCCGCTTCTACCACTCCCATTGCCCATACCATCCCCAACGCTACCGCACCGTCACCACCGCCGCTGAGCCGTCTGGAGCGGCTTCAGAATGAAAAGCGACGTTGAGGTGCAGTTGGTTACCGAGCAAGCGAAGTTTTCGTTTTCGTGGCTTCACGAGTAATTTTGTTATTTATTGCATTTGTTCTGCATCCGGCTTCATATTATATCTTCGAGCGATTTCTGGAAATTGACTCCTGGATGTACTTTGAGGTGCATCAGTAATATATGGACCAATCCGTGTAGCCGAGATCGCGAAGACAGTCGTGTCGTGGCGATCTCAGCTCGAAGGATCGCGGGTTCGAAACCCGCCTCGGGCATGTATAGATTTGTGATCGTTCTTCCATTCTTCACCATATCCTATCACTTCATTAAAGACTTACTAATAAACCCAACTCAAGCAGGACGCCCTTGCCGTTAACGAGATGTCAAACAAATGCTATATGGTTTTAATATTTCATCCGGAACAGATCACCCTCCGATTCCCGCCTTCGCTTCTTGTGCTGATGCAACTGCCAACATCACTCTAACCACCGCCCTCTTCCCCGTTCCCACAGTCTGCACCACCAGCCGCGCTTCACGTGCAATTGGCTTCGTTCGTGGACTTTCTCACTATTGCACCATGCGCTGTTAATTGCTTTGTCGGTTACCAAGTTCGCGCCGGCTTCACACTATCTCCGAGCGACCGTCTCCATCGCTTGCACTTCCACTTCAGCGGCCGTCCCCTCATATTCCCCTCATACCTTCCCCTTCACCTCCCCTCCCTCCACCTCCATCGAAGGCGACCCCCCCCCTCCGCAGTAGGCCCACGCGTGGCTCCTGGCGGGATCCGGTGAGGCGGAAACAGAGTCTAGGAAGGGAAGGCTTTTTGGTTTTCATTCCTTGGTTTACAAGCTACTGGGCCTCTTCTTTGCCCATTGCTTTATGTAGATACTAAATGGTGAAAACTATTTGCTCGATAAATAATAACTATCTTCAGGCAAATCTGTGAAAGTATAAATTACTGAATATGTCTTTCTATAATTATAATGCATCTATGAAATATCAACCTACAGCGTGTCCTGGTAAAATAAACTAAACTCTGCTTTCAAAGAAAGAGAAATATGTACAAATAGAAACCTGTTTATATAACGAACTACAAAAAAAAGAAACTTCAAACTACAAAACAAAACAAAAATTATCTTCCTTTTTATCTTATTTTACGTATTGAATATTTCCCGTTCCTTCAGAATCATGGCTATCGTTTTGTACGAAAACATGGAGCAACGTACATGATTATGCTTTGTTAAATATTATTTTAATTCATTAACATGATAGTGTGTCATTCATTTTAAGGAAAGTAGATACTTTGAAAACAGATTATAATATTTGTTTGATCCCTGTATGAACCATAATTATCTCTTTAGAATTTAGTGGCCTGAATTATTCATTATAAAACTATTCAGAGAATATTAATGGTATATTAAACAGCCACTCCAGTTCACAATTTTGTATTACAATGAAAATTTGTTGACCGCAAAAATTGAAAGGTTTCCCAGTTAGTTTCTCTACCGTCAGCCCATCAATAAGATCATCTGCATCGTTCTTAACATTATTGTCTGCGGAGTTATCTGTGACAAAATGAGCATCATACATGCCAAAGTAGTGACCTCTTTTAGATATTTATTTCTTTAACTCATTATGCTTTTTCAGGTTTCTTGGATATACGACTGTACGAATATATCACGGACGCGCTTTCATCAGTACATCGTAGAAAATCAGAAAGGTAATCTAAAGTTTTCTCAAAAATTCATGCCGGAGAAAAAAAATTGAGATTCTTCTCTGTGCAGACTGTACTGCAACGTGTACAGTCATCTGAATCGGAGTAATTACTTTGAGGAAGAAGTTTCCCTTCTAGTTCACCGGATCTTTCTCAATCGTAAACGAAACGAAACTCCTTCGGATATCGGAATCTCTCCTCCTTACCCCCTCCCTTCCCGCGCCAACTTTCACAAATCGATGCGTTCGAATGCTATCGAGAAGCAATAAGTCAAAAACATTTTGTCAGTCTTTTCTGCGCTGCATGAGTTTTCGGCCTCGTCGCCCGGGAATCGCGGAGTCGTATTGGCCAAATATCAGGGTGTCAGCGACCGGAGGCGTCGAAAAACTGCTTAGGAGGACGTCCGCTGCCGCCGCCGCCACCATTACCTGTGTCACGAGGGGAAGCGAGTCGCGAAAAAGTTGCCGTCGAGAAGGCGAAGATGCTGAGCATGCCAATAAAGCACGAGCTGCCTCGGAAGATACTTGGAGAAGGCGGAGCAAACGGAGGACGGGGAACTGGAAGGAGGCAAGATGAAGATGGAGATGTAGCAGCAGCAGGAAGGAATTGGAAGTCAAACTGAGAAAAATGAGATGGAGGAGGCGAAGAAGCTGGGCTATTAGAGGAGGAGAATTAAAAAAGGAGGGATGTAGAGAAGACGATCATATGAAAGTGGAGAAGGCACAGAAAGTAACAGAACGTACAACAGAAAACTAGGGAGAAATTGCATATTTACATACGAAAAATGAGGAGACCGAGAAGATGATTTAGTATCCATCCAATAATTACAGAAGGGAAAATAATTGAAGACCTTCAACCAAAATACGCATCAATCATCAGTATGACAAGACTTTATAAAAATAGCATACCAATACCAGTAATCGCCGCAGAATTTAAAGGCAACCAACGTATTGAACAAGTGTTACAAATTAATTAAATCTGCAACATCAGTGTTAAAACAGAAATTAGAAGACAACAAAAACCTATCAGTACAGTGCATGTATTCCTTGGACTGGTCACACAAAAAATAGTTGCAACAACTCAATTGCATGCATGTCCTGCTCAAAAGACCAATATTCAGTTTATTGTCCCCAGAGAAACTTACCGCTTATTTGTAAAAACTGTCTACAGCCGAACAATATATGTAAAGTGTCCCTATTGTCAAAAACAAAAAGACTCTTCCTCAAATAATGTAAATTCAAGCAGTAATAAAAATAGGGTTAGAAACAACCCCTAACCAAGACTCTCCTCACAAAGCTTCCCGTATCTCCTCACTGTTAACAACATTCCAAACTCCACACCCTCCCCAAAATCCAAATCAAAACAATCAATCCGATAATAACCCACACCCATAACCTCCTCTTATGAATGATTCTAATAATAACTCTTTCATACATTCCATTATTAACTTAATTACCTACTTCTTAGTTAATACTATTAATAATATCTCAACAATAGTCGGCATTTTACAAGCATCTCTCTCAGTCAATGTTAACAGCAATAATGCATCAATACCATAAAAATAATATATATACTGCTCAACAGAAATACCAACGGATCAATAATAAAAAACTATTTCTATTTTCTTTATAGTTTTTAAGGTAAAAAAATAAATCTAGCCAGCATAACGGAAACGCACTTAAAATCAGTTATTACATTTAACATAACATTTAATAAAGTGCAGTCAGAACAGTCAGATCAAATGCAAAAAGAGATGGTGTACTAATACTAATTGAAAAATCCATACCGTATATTTAACTCAACCTTCCACACACCCTAGGTCTCGAAATTATGGCCATTAAATTCCATTTAAATAATACATTAATAACACTTGAGCTGCATACAAGCCTCCGAAAATAAAAAATTTCTGACTCAATTTTTGTTTCGCTACTCCAGATGAATTCGCCTAGACTTCTGATTGGGGACCTTAATACTGAACACAACATTTGCAAATTTATAAATACCAATACTGCAGGACACCAACTCAGTAAAATAATTGGTGACCTCAAACTTCAGTTCATTATACATCCAGAATCCACCCATTACCCTATAGACCATAATAAAAACATATTTTAGATATAACAATTTCTAACACAGACAAAGACTCACGCACCCTGGTGCATCTCAAACGTTCAACTCCCTAATGCATTCAATTTGCCCCCATAATTCACCATCTTGCGCTCCTATTTAACGAATTCTTTTCCCAACTTAACAAAATAACTGACGCCACTCCTTACGACCTATCCATCACCTACCATCTCCCAGCTACAATGAAAAATAGGTATCCATTAGATTTATTCCTCAGCTTATTCTCAGACATGAATTAATTCCATGAGTACTCTGTAGGTTTCCTACTCACGAGTAGTAGTAATTGTAATTAGAATTTAAGTTAATTCGTATGTCTGACACCATATGATGAAGTATATACATAATATTCATTTATGGATAAATATGTATTAAAATAGATTATTTAATCTGAAGCGAATAATACTTTTAATCGGGACAAAAGTGGATAAAATGTAAGAGGAAGAAGCGGAAAAGAAAATGTATACATCCGTCTGGAGGAAACAACAGGTAGCGAATCAAGGTGAACGAAAACGCTCCTGTGGAGGAAATATCACGTCAAGACAAAGGAGATGAACATCAGAAAGCGGCGACTGATGCTGGAAGATTTGGTAAATGAAAAACTTGATGTTTTCACATAATATAAAGTGCATTTCTAATATAATGCACACGCGAATTGAATATATGTACTTTAATATTACAATAACACAACTGCAAAGTTGGTTACGTACTCTGTCCCAGGGAGAGCAATATTACACCGTTCCCCTTGCATCATCTACACAAGATACCTTCCATTCACGCAACAGATTTCGCCACGGCCTTATCTTTGGAAATGACGCACCAGGGAACACTCATTTACAACAATTCATCTGAATGTGTACTTGAATGTCATAAGTACAATATAATCAACAGATTGCTCTTAAAATTCCCCGTCAGTCAGCGCTCACGCGCGTCTTGTGCTCCGCGACACCTCGGGGATTGTATGAGATTCCGAATTACTTTTGGCTGAGCTTGCTCATTATATTGTTGAGAGAATAGTAATGTTATTTCATACTACTTGTAGCTCAGAGCATGAACAGAGTCATTCATCACTGCAGTCATTCTGACCGGGAGGTCCTAGGTACTAGTCTTGAAGGTGGCACGATTTTAGACACTAGCTTCACAACTAGATCGAATTCAGTACTCGTAGCTGTGTGGAGGAGAATTTTAGAAGCGTGCTCTGATAGGTAGTTTTCTGTAGTTTGTCTGATCAACACCAGACGAACGCCGGAGCAGTACCCTAACAAACCGGCCACGGATCGCGCGCGATCTTTCCTTCCTCTTCATTGTCTTAAGTTCACCTCTTCTTTACAAGCACTTACACTCGCATGCACTACATTATCACATATGCTAGGAAACCGCTCGGTAGCTTAGAGCTTGTCCCGGCAGGGACGGTGCCGCGTTGGTGGGAGAGATGTAGTTAGGGGAAACTCCGCAAGATGACGGTAGGTCGGCGCCTGATCTCGCCATCCAGCGGAATATCACTGCCTTCTCCCGCGTAAAAAACATACACTACTCTTACGATCTAATGGCTGTACCAGTTGACGCCCCCGGTAGCACTAACAATCAATCATATTTAATAATAAGCCAGAATGTTCAATAGGTTGCAAATATAATTATAATAATAATAATAATAATAATAATAATAATAATAATTTATAAGCTTACAAATTGAATACATAACTACAAATAGAATTAAATTAAAACTACCGACTTTTTGCATAATTAAAATGACCAACAATATGAAATCGATAAAAAATTTGACAAATTTCCCACTGTCCGCCAGCGTTGTGTTCGCGGGTGTGGCGCCAGAGGTGGAGTTATTCTGAGTGCGCGCCCCGTCCAGTTCGGCCCGCCCGCGTGGCGGCGGGGCCGTCGCGTTACGCGCGCGGTTATCGGCCGAGGCGTCGCCAGGACCGCCGCCGCCGCCGCCGCACCTGCAATTACGCGCCGCGGGGGCGGCGACGCGCGGCAAAATACGGCGCCCGGCACACGCCACGTGGCGCGCAGTGGCTCCAACACGAAACCAGCACGCTCGGAATTAACTCTCGGGAATTGATTGATTTATTGATTGATACTTAGTGCTTCCGGGAGCGTCAACTGCAAAGGTCATTAGTCTTGTACGCTTAGTACATGAATTTCCACGGGAGGTGAGCTTCCGAGCTACCGTCAGCTAGAGAGATTTTCTTAAACAGATATCCCCCACAAGCGTGGCACGGCTCCCAGCCAAGAAAAGCTCTAGGCTCCCCACCGGTCTCCCGGACTGTGATGTAGTGGAGTGCATGTTAGATGTAAATGTATGTCAGTCAGGGGATGAGAATAGGACAAAGTAGAGGGAGGAAAGATCACGCGGTTCGTGGCCCGTTTGTTAGAGTATGCGAATGCTCCGGTATTCGTCTGGTGTTGATCAAGAAACCACAGAAAACTACCGATCAGAGCACCCGGCCGCTAGAATTCTCCTCCAGACAGCTACTGAATACGACCTAACTGACAAGTTAGTCTCGAAAATCCTGAACCGTTAGGACTTGAACCTGGGAAATCCTGATTAGAGGCACTGTAGTGGCATCAATTGATGTCCTGGGCCACCTCTCTTGGTCTCGGGTATTAATTTATTACTTTCTCATATACTACTAATGTATACAGAAAGTATAGTAATGCTGCAGCCAAACGGCGAATTACGTCAGAAAAACGCCCCATTGTTTGATACCTGGTACCAAAAAAAGACAATCCTGGATACAAAATTATGGAAAAGATTTTCTCAAACATGTTTCGGAGTCAGAATTCATGTTTTGAGGGTCCTTGATCCCGAAAAATTGTCTGCCCTTCTGGAACTAGTCTGACCTTCTGAGAACAACGCTTCCGGCTAAAACATAGGAAGTATTTTCCTCAAAATTGATATTCCTCGTCGAACTGGCTGATGTCACTGACTTATGTCTGTTGAAAATTCCTATATTTGAAAATTGTAAATTTTTTTGGCGTCTTCCTACAACTACAATTATGAATATAAATCTTTTTTTCTTAACAAAATGTGATCATCAAATAATTCTTGGAATAATGTTATGTTCAATTTTTTCGAAAACATGAGGATTTTGTGCGAAATTTAGTGCCAATCATAGGCAATTTTTATTTTCTTTCAACCATTATTCTTAAAAATTTCACAAACCTTTTAGATCAAATGTACGCCTTAGATAACGCAAAGACTGCTTAAAAGAATAGAGTAGGTTCCATGTTGGTTAAAATTCCTAATTATTTGAAAATTTGAAAAATTAAAAAATTTCCGGCGTATTTCACTACAATTGAGAAGATACATTTTTTCAGAATAAAATGCGTCAATGAAAAACCGATCTTTAAATAAGGTTTTGTTGAATTTTTCGAAACTATGAGTATTATTTGAGTAATATGACGTCATACATAGTTATCCAAGCAAAATATATTAAATAAATAGTTTTTGTTTCTAATTGCAAGATAATATTTTAATGTTTTGCTTTATTAAAACTGTTTTTTAAACACTTGTATTGTGTTTTAAACGAAGTGACAAAATAATTAAAAACTTAATCATACTAATGAATTCACCATAACATAGTCCGATATCAAAAAACCGTTCCTCAAACTTCCCTACCTTCCCTTTTTTTACTTTCCCCCGCTTCCCTTCGTTGCGAACCACTGGCCGACGGCATTCGAGAAAGCGCGCGGGAGCAGGGAACGTTCCAAGACCTACCGCGCAGTGGCGCGGCGTACGGCGCGCTCCTACATCGGACATAAATTCTTTTCTTGCACTATTGTGAGGAGGATAAAAGGAACTACCAACGCGTCCCACCACAATGACAAATCTTAGAGTCCGACTGTACTCTCTCGCTTCTTTGTTTTTTCCTCATTCGTCTTTCACCTTGTTTCTCTATCTTTAGGTTTGAAAAGCTTTGGTTTAAAATTAAATGATTCGAAATCACGTGGTTTAAATAACAATAGCATAATTTATGTTGAATTATAAGGAATTTTAAGGAATGGTATATCATTGATGAAACGTGCAACAGAAACCACATTTTCCAGAAAGACGAATAATAGAAATAAATGGAAAAAATAACATTTTTAACTCCCACTCTTCACAGTCAATCTCTGTTGTGTTCAGACAGCTTCTGGATACCGGGGTACAAATCCAGGTCGATTGATTCGATTTGTTTATTTCCTGATTCTGGACGCTATTAGGGTTATCTGTCAACTGCTATGGTCCTTTGTCCAATAAGAGTAATACATGTTAGCAGGAGGATGGTGGTGTTCCTCTCCCTCCCCATGAATGATGGCTTCGGAATTTTTTTAGTTTTTGTAAATTCGTTGTACTGTGGCAATAAGGCGGATTTAAGGACAATATAAAAACATTCTATTCATATCTTATGAGAATAACAGCGGAAGGCGGGGACACTTAGTGGAGCCACTAAAACACTAAAAGTCACTCAACACTAGTAAGTGGCTCAAAATTTGACGGCTAACGAGAGGGAGTTATATCTCATTTTATAGTTGCACATTTACTAAACTTTTAAATCCACATTTCTCGAAACCGTTTTGTATGACTTATCTTTTTCACAGTCGTCACAATGCATCATATAATCATGTAATAAGAATAAATAACAATAAAAGAAAATGTGTACCAGTGGCATTTGTGAGAGTAAAAACCGTAGACATTTTATGTGCAAAGTACGAATACCACTGCACTGCTACCATTTATTTATTTGAACAAAGATCCTTCAAATCCAGGAAACCGTAATATAAAATTAATAGATTTGGATAATTCACCAATATACTGAAGCAACTGTAGATTACTACCGTCGCAATCCAACTCTAGAACGATTCAATAACTCTCGTTTCACATGAGTAGAATGATGTCAAAATGATGCCTTTTTCGTGAACTTTTTGATTTACAAAATCATTGGGAAAATTTCAATTAACTTTGGCAAAGAAAATGGTATCGCAATGCACTCACCATACACATACGCAAATGGGCGTTTACTACATAGACAGAAGTTAGAAACGAAAAGTGAATATTTCAGTAAGTCAAAGAGAATAGATAAATACAGGCGCAGCGCAGTGTTACGTCCGTGAGAGTTACATCCCTGGCAGAGTGACAATCTCAGACGGCAGCGGCCCTGAGGAAATCGCTTGGAAGACATTAGTAGAAACCGTTGTGTTCATCGGAAGATCTTCTCGAGATGTTTGCGGACCACACACCACCCCTCCAGACTACCCATACGAACGCGCCAATGGATTCAGTAGTATTGATGTCAAAATTAGCTGGGGAACCAACACTATCTATTTGTGAAAGCTAATATGTTCAGGTGGTTATATGATCTGTTAAATTAAGGAATATATGTATGAATGTATTTTAGCTTTTAGGGAAGGATTTTCCGACTTTTGCTAGCTCTCTATCCCGGACTGGGCCTTGTTGTTATTAATTATGCACGCCAAAGATGCCGAGCATGGCAAATTTCCTGTAGCGTGTCTAGCATATTTGGCACGTCGGAGTTTTTATTTCGTCCTAGCTATAGAAACTGAGACGACTGTAATGGAAAGCATCAGCAATATTTTTAATGGCCAAGAATCGAAACCGGGATCGCACCACGCTGGCAAATTGTCCATGAGCTTACCTGAGGGACTTAGAGAAATGCTTTAAGTAGTTGTATCGAATTGTTTCAAATGTGGGCTTGAATATTCATTTTTATAAATGATGCTTCACATAATTATACTAAGACATTAATCGACAGAAATAGCCGATATTAAATCATACCAAAAATACTATAAAGTGTTTCGGACAACGTAGAGCTAAAAATATTGATCGTTATCTCCAGCAAAATAGTTTTCCAAAATTAACCAGTATTTCATGTGTGGTACAATTAAATAAACATAGATTTATACATTTAAAATTAAATAAATATTTCTGTATTAAAACTGAAATAAAATGTTTTGCTTTATGTGACATTTTTGTATTTACACTAAGTAATGTTTTTTACCAGAAACCATTAAAATTGGATAAATTTGGCCAGCAATCTTGTTGGTGGTTACTGTTTAACTAACCGAGTGCATCACCTTTGTGTTACATCAAGAGTATATCCGGTGCATTCATGATGTGTGCTGTGAATATTTTTTCAATGGGTGCCCTATTAACATTACGCGCCCAACCGCACAGTTCATCTTGCAGCTGCAACGGCACCCGCCGTCGCCTTCGCATGCCCCGCGCCCCACCTGCCCAATTGCCTCACGGCTGAAGCGAAGCCTGGGCGAGTCACAGATCGACGTCATCCCGCCCCACCCCCCACTTCGCCGCCCACTCCCACAAAGGCGCTATTAAATACCGGGCTGCTCCAAAACAGGCACAATGTGGCCACTCTTGATCAATAGCCGGAGGCCGGAGGCGGTCTATTTTGGGCCCCGAGCATTTTGACAGGGGCCCGCGCGCAGGAAGGGGGCCGCTGCCACAGGTGAGGTGTCAAAGGTCATCGCGAGTTCGTGTACCCAAATCAAAGGGCGCGTTCGTTGCTTCGGGTTATTTTTGGCGACGGAAATACTCAGCATGCTTTACGCACATTCCATGCCGTTTTTTTTATTTTTAAACTTGAAGGCTGCGGAGAATTGTTGTTGTATTTGCGATGCCGGTTTGAGGCTTTTGCAAGGACACGAAATGTTTAGAGCAGTTTATTTGGCATACAAAGTGGGAGCATTAGAGCGTATTGGAACGTTAGTTTTTGTTGTTTATTGGATTATCTTTCTGAGCTTCCGAATGGGCGCGCGAATGGAGGCATCAGTTTTAATATTCAGTAATGGAAGAATAAGGAAGAGTCATCTGGAATATGTCGTTCGTGATCTGCAACATTTGCACGAAAAATCAGGTGTTAAGATAAACGAGTAGGACGTTTTCACCTTGCATTGATATACATCATTCCTGCATTAACACTTCTGCCATTGATTGGTGGAATACTGAACTGTGAGATATGCTGCTGTTGCTGCGGGTACACCAATCTGCAATTCTGAGAGTGCATTAACTCAAAAATCGTATTTTCTGAGTTGCGTCACTATTGCAGCTCACGAGCTGTATGTCAACATATGTGTATTTTCAGATTGCATTATATTTCCCGGGAGAGTGCCTGGAATATTAGCGCAAACATTTATTCTAGTTGTAGATTTAAAAAAAAGTTTTCTTCTTTCTTTATTTCTCGCCAATTTACTTGGTAATCCACTTTTTAAAAAAATATTGAATTATTGCTGCTACTCTAAAATTACACAAAAAACGAAATCATTCTAATAAACCTCATTGTCCAAAATTCTTCTGACATTGGCTAAAAAATGTACCATTCTAAACATTTATTTGTACAGTAGAAAATGTTTAAACTATCAAAACATATATGATAGAAATAATAGTTCATAACTTTTACATAATCTAACACCATTATTGTTACCCCACGGAGATAAAGAAAGAAATGACTGCAAAAAGATAAAGTACCGAATGACTGCAATAAATAAAATAATACAAAAATATGGCTATTTTGCCAGTATTGCGGGGACATTCTTGGATTAATTAAAGTATAATTGTAATTAATACATTTTAAGTATTATATATTATAAATATATTGTATATATTCGTACCATTAATGATAATGATAGTCAAATATGCCCAAATATTCAATTAACTTTTCTAGAATTAAAAGTACCTCACTATACTCTCGATGTACCGCACGAAAGGTACGCACTGCTCGAGGAATCGCCGGGCCAACTGGAGCCCTCTCTGCGCGAGGCGCGGAACATGGGAAGCAGAAGATCCCCCACCGCACGCCATCTGCCTCGGGAAATTACGGCCAGTCTAAAGGCCCTTAATGCTGCGCTTAAAAGTCCGAGATTTTTCGCAGTCGCTTAGAGAGAGATGGATTATTATTTCATTACAAGAGAAGCTCTTAAGAGCTGCAAGAGGACAGTTTGAAGACGACGTGTTTCCCCCGTTGGAGAAAGGCCAACTCTTGCGGATGATGCCTTTTCACAGCCTCTTCAACCCGCAGTGAGGAATGCTTCGGCGTAAAAGTGCAAATTCTTCAAAATGGTACTTCTAGATTAAAACCCTTCTATGCTCCGAAAATAAATGTTCAGACACCAAGTGTAAGTTATAAATAATGGTATATATAGATTAGTGTGTCGCGTAACAGTTGAACGTATAGAAGCCGTTTTTGACTTATTTTCGATCACTAAATTTGAAAATGTCACTTAAATGCTTGTTTTAGATTGATTAACCTAATGTTTCTACTACTTGGTTTTCATACTTATACAGTGTGCAGCATTATCGTCATGTTCGTTCAAACACAACGCATGGGTGGATAGAAAATTACATTGCATATCCAGTTTGTAGACCCCACACCTTGATAAGAACTCAACATGAAGAGTACGGATCAGAAGTATCCGAATACTTTCTCTTCAATTAATCTTGTTCAAGTCGGAGAACGTATTATTCCTAAACTACGAAAATTATTTTGTGTGAATTCAGAAAATACTAATATTAGTTGCGTTTCTTCAAAAAGCAAAGATAAGCTGTCATCAACGTCATGAGATGCAGACTTCATTCCAATCAAATATTCCTCTAATTATAAGCTGACACAAACTAAGGTAAATGAAATTTAGAGATCAAGAACTTCCTAAACATAAGGTAAACCTCAAAACAAAATATCAACACTGCAACAATTTAATTATCCACATCTTACTTAAATTTTCTTTCCTCTAGAAATAAAGAAATTAGTTACTATCGTCTTCTCTGTAAGATTGCCACCCCGGTAATTTCCAGTAGTCTAGGAAGAGTTGACACCAGAACAATTATTAACGCATAAAATTAAGAACAATGTTGGAATGGATACTGTTCTACATTCACTTGCGTCATACATACTCCAGGTTCGTTCATGAGTCTTTAATTCATATTATTTTAAACATCCATTTGACGCTGTTATAAGCAACAGGAAGAAACCACCATGGGAGATCTTAAAAATTGTGTATAATTTCTGGAAAATTTCGAAACTGAGAATTTCAAAGAACTTTTACAAGATTTAGTGGACTCTTAAAAACAGATAATATACAGCATGACACTAAAAATGCGTTTAATGGATTCACACCTTACGTCCCCCTTCAAACTGAAGAATCTTGAACGATGAATATGGTCAACGCTACCATCGAGATGGAATAAAGGTACAAAGCGGAAACGCTGCCTTGAAAGCTGATTAGTGATTACTACCGGAAGGTGAAAAGGAATACGTCTGAAGGGGCACATGCCCAAAGGATTTACCATTATCGGAACATATAATTTTTAATCGCGCGCTATTATGCTACATCCAAGCTGTTCTGAGGAGGGCAAAAGTGAAGTTGTTCTGAGGAAGAACTTTCAGTATTTTCTGATGTCTTGTATTAATCGCTCATATATTTCAGCGATCCTGCGTCGAGTAGGGAAGACGTTATTTAATGGAGCAAAGGTGGTATCTCCTCCTTTTAACTCCCATCTATGGGCTTCTTTATGATGCAGATGAAGGCGTAATGCCGGTGAGATGTCATGGGAGGCAATGTGCACAGAGCAGTAGGACTGTGTAACCCTTTAATGTGGGCGGACGAAAGTCATGGGAAAAAGTAATAGGTAGATCTTCCCTTTTTTTCTCATTGCTAGTAGACGCATAAAATATTTTTTTATGTTTAACAGGAAATCGTTTACCGGCAAAGGTGGCTCAGGGCATCAATTGATGTCACTGCAGTGCTTCTGACCTGGAGGTCCTAGGGTACAATCCCGACAGTGGCAGGGTTTTCGACACTAGCTAGACAGCTAGGTCAGATTGAACTGCTGTCTAGAGGAGAATTCTAGCATCGGTTTGTTTTAACCTGTTTCGTGGTTTCTCCGATTAACACCAGGCGAGTGCTGGAGCAGTACTCTAACGAACGAGCCACAGATCGTGAGTGATTTCTCTTCCCTCTCCTTGTCCTATCCTCATTTCTTACATACATATACACTTATTTGCGTTACACTACCTCACAACTCGAAAGATCAGTCGGGAGGAGTTCAGAGCTTGTCCCGGCTGGGGCGGGGCCCGCTGGAGGGAGATGGTCACGTGGTTAGGGAAAATGCCCGCAAACCGTCGTAGGGCGACGCCGGATCTCGCCATCCAGCGGGGAAGATCATCGCCCCTCTAGCGATGAAACCATGCACTACACTTACTGAACTAATGACCTTAGCAGATGAGGCGTTCTAAAGTACTAATCACTGGAGTAGTTGGCTTCGTCCACCTTTTAAGAAATACGTATAAGCTACCACCACTTCGAACATGTGACTAGAGCCCAAACTAGCAAGTCTGATACTTCTGCAATTGTGCATTTCCGGACCGATGTTGTACTGAACATATTGTACATCATCTATCTGTATGAAGGATAATATACTCAAGAAGTTTTATCGATGCGTTTGACTGCACCTACAATATTGTTATACATTATAACTCAAATATGAAAAAGTGTGTATTAGAATCACATGATGAATTGAAACACGTGCGATACTAAAAGATTAGATTGAAAGGCGTTCGTGATTTGCGATGAGTCTTCACATACATGATAAATATACTTTTTGTATGTTGGCTTACTCATTACAAACTTGCGTTAGAAAGTCAAATTGAAATATTCTATAAAAAAATAAAGCATTTGATACAGTTCTCAAGGTAGAGAGACCAAAAAGGATAAGGTGTTGGTTTTGTAAGTAGTCTCAGAGTATTGGTATCAATAACAGTTGTACCGATTTAGAGAAATCAATTATTGAATTTGGTCCGCGATGCAGTAGAGTTAAAAATGTTAAATTGACCAGACGTTTTTAGCAGCCCTTGCCACCCAACGTCAATCTCCAGCCCACTTTTTCCTACGCCTAATAGTTCCTAGCAACTCCGGTCTCAAGTTCCGTGTCCCCACACGCAGCCTGAAGGCGGAAGGACGCGTTGAATCGAACTGGGAATGACTGGCGAAAGTGATCGCGAAAGCAGCTGCTCCATCCACGAACCAGTTCAAGTTCTACCATTTTCGGTGCTTGGGTCTCGATTTCACTTTACATGAAATGTCTCAAGTGTAAGTGATGATTCGTTCGTTTAAATTGATTTGTACATTAATAGGAGTATTAAAAATAATTGTTTATGCAAGGCCTTCTGTGATAACAAAATTACTCTCACCGATCTACTTAAGATTTATCGCCCGCTCAAGAGTTAAATAGCTGACGTTTGCAGTCATCCCTTCTCAAACTAATGTAAAGTTCTCCCCACTTTCTCCAAGTGCACGAAACACTCTCCCAAGTTCGCGCTGGAGTTCTGCTCAGTGCAACCACACAGAGGGGGCGAGGGCGGGATTTACCGGGAAGGCGGGAGCAGATGCCGCAAAATGGCGAGGCCCGACTTCAAACATAATAATTGGTATTGAGGTGTGATAAGAACTTGTCTCAAAATGAATTTTCACATTTAATTATGAATTTAGAGAATAGTTTTCACATTTAATTATGCGAGTTTTATATATGATGTTATGTTGTCAAGAATCATTCTGTAAATAATTATGTTGCATAATATGTCGTAAAGAATCAGAGCGATCACGTTCTACAGAACTTAAAGAGTTTCATATTAGACCACTGATGATTTGACATATTCGACAACTGTCGACAAACAATTTTTGCCTTTCAACTGAAAGAGAGAGAGAGAGGCATATTTAATTCCAAATATTTTTTATCTAACGTTGCACCGTTACATTTTTTTAAATGTACTCGTATAGTACTGAATTTGTTTAAGTTCGAATTTTTTAAAAAAGTCATAAAATCAATTTAATAATCATATTTTTATCGTTCCATTATAAAAAAGTATTATATTTCATTACAAAGGAAATTTCATTACTAAATAATCATCAAATCCCAGTTCACTTTCTCCGATGCAAGAAACGCCCTGCCAACTCCGGTCACGAGTTCTGCCCCGTGACGGTCAGAAGGAGGGGTGTGCGGCGGGTAGAGAGGGCCCGCGGTGGAGCAGAGGAGTGCGGAAGTGCACGGTGAAGCGGGTAGGGGCGGTCACGGTGAAGCGGTGGAGTAGGTCTGGCGGAGCGTTACGGAACGGAGGGTGTTGGTACAGGGTAGACAAGAGATGAGACAACACGAGACGGAGCAAGGCAAGGCGAGGCGAGGAATGCCGTACCAGGAGGGGCGAGACAAGGCGAGGTGGGGTTAGGCGAGGCGGAACAAGGC
>BOPP01000197.1:1589723-1636224 GCA_017312745.1 Gryllus bimaculatus
GGGGCGGGGGCAGCCGAGGCAGGAGTCAATTGGCGGAGAGCGACCTCGCCGAGACGGCGCCGTATTCCTCGCCAACTTGCCGACGGCGAAGAACCTTCCGCTAAGTAGTTTCCCGTGTTAATTCCACCTGTTTACCCTGCCGTCCGCTCGGCGTTTCCAATCAGCGCCCCGCTTGTGCCCGTCGCTGTTGCGGGACGCGCCACAATACACGCCGCGAGGGCGAGCGCTGAGCGACCGGCGGGGAGCCCGGGGGATTCGGGGGGGCAAGGGCTGCCAAGGGAGGGAATTCGGTGGCCGTTCGCGGGATCTCGGAGAGCGGCGGAGATGCAGGAGGAAAGGAGGGGAAATGGGACGGGGGCATCGAGTGAAAGTTAACCTGAACTTGAACACGTGGCTGAGAGAGGTGGCGGTAAGGTAAGGGAGTTTCTATATGCTATTACTTAATTCTTGCAAATCGAGCTATTGTTGTTAAGAAATTTACTGCAGCAATAATCACTTTCTGTGTCAATACAGCTTTCAAAATTTTCATGGGTAGTGAAACAGCAGATTCTGTACCCTTTAATCATAATTTGTTCGATAATTAAGCTTCCTTGTTTCTTCGTTAACGTCTATAATATTCCTGGAACCATTAGTTAGGCAAAAGCTAAAGACTGTATTAAAATAATCGATTTACTTCCTTTTACAACTACAAACCCTTAACCAGATTGTACTCATGTACGAGGAATGATGGAATTGAAGAAAGGTATCAAATTTGTCTAATATCAATTTTTTAAAGAGGAGCAAACTTTTCTACAAACTATTCATTAATTAAAAGTATTTCTTAGAACTAAGAGCTACAGGTAATTCTAATAATTCAACATTTCGAATTAAGAGTATATAATGCCTTTTCAACCAGGATATGTAGTGGTAGGACCAGATTATACCATTATTCACTGAAGTCCAATTTTTTGCATTTTCGGCTTATCATTTATAACTAGAGATATGCTTCAAAGTCATCCCATTACCTCCCAAAATATCCAAAGAACATGCCTCGTTCATATACTCTCCACACGAGAAGAGTTTTGCCTTCTTTCGATAATGGACTGAGCTGATTTTAAAAGCAAACACTGCACTTAATGTTTAGGTGGACTGACCTGTAGGCAGGCTGAAGTAGCGTGAGGCAGCAAGTGCGGACACGTGCACGCTTAAACGACAGTTGAAAAATCACGAGTGAAATGCGAATTTTTGTTCAAGTGAAAATACTTCAGTAGTAGTTTCTTGAGGGAAGTGAGTCAAGTGAACCCAAAACTGTATTGTGTTGTCGTAATAGTTTGAAAGTATGGGGTTGTTTTGTGTCAATCGTGGAAATCGGAACCCCGCCGTCGTCTTGGAAATGCAAAAGCGGACCGAGTCAAACTGGCGATTTTTTTCCTATCTCAAGACGGAAAAACGGAAAACGTGGCTCAGGTCATCAACTGCTGTGACTGCCTCTAAGCGGTAGATCCTGGGAGTTCGAGTACCGACACTAGCTGGATAGCTAGGTCGAATTCAGCCGCCGTCTGGAGAATTCTAGCGGCCGACTGCTCTGATAGGTAGTTTTCCATGGTTTCTCCTATCCACACCACGCAAATCCCGGCGCAGTACCCTAAGAAACGGTCCACGGATCGCTCGCGATCATTCCTTCGTCTTCTTTGTCCTGCCCTCACCTCTTACACTCAAACACACATACACACGCACTAATACGCACTACACAACATACATGCTGGGAGCGTACAGTTTATCCTGTTTGGGCGATGCCACCCTGGTAGGAGATATCTGGTTGGGAAAAATCCCCGCAAGAAGAGGAGAAGGGGGAAGGTCGCCTTCCAGCGAGGATGATCACCGCCGCCTTAGAGGCTAAAACGTGCACTACACTTTCGGCACCAATGACCTTAGCCGTTGACGCACCCGGAACCAATGAAAACCAATCAACCCGGCCAACCTTTTGACTCAGCACCCATTCTACTAGCCGTGTTCCATACGTCTTCTATTCATCCATTTGCTTTAGCGTTTTGTAAAAAACACTTGCCGACGGAAGAGCTGCGCCCGGGGCAGAGCCCTTCGCGGCGGCGGCGGCGGCGGAGGGGGGTGGGGGTGGGGTGCTGTCGTTGCCGCCCTCCCTAATTGGTTCGCTTCAGAGCGCGGGCGGGGCGGACTCGCACCTCCAAGACGCGGCTCGCTCGCGCCGCCGGCTAATTGGCAGCTTCACGGCGCGCCCCTCGGCGTAACACAGCGGAGAGGCACGCGGAAGTGGCGCACGACGTGGCGGCAGCGGGGGGAATTACAGGCAGAAATAGAGAGCTTACGACTCATTCACTGATTGATCAGCGTTTCCGGTCACGCCCACTTCTAAGGATACTAATCCCGTAAGATTAGGACATGTTTATCGCGGGAGGTGGCGCTGACCTACCTGTTGGCTTCCCAAACCACGTATTTCCGGAGGATTACGGCGGAGTACTGCCCCAGTGGGGCACAGACCTAGCCGGACCAAGTCTTAAGTTCCTGAATTGTCTCATCATGTGTGGTAGTGTATAAGTATCAGATGAAGAGTGCACAAGGAGGAGGAAGGAAAGATCGCACGCGTTCAGTACTCCGTGTTTTTAGGGTACTGCCCAAGCGTTTGTCTGGTGCTGCTGATGACAGCAGGCGGCCGCTGTAATTCGTGTCCTGACAGCGGTGGTATTCGACCTAGCTACCTATGTATTAAAAAATATCCTGCCACCGCCGGATCTCGAACCGTTGGACCTCCCAGTCAGAGGCATTGCAGAGTAGATAGCGTACTCGTGTACATCCATGATGATGATGATGACGGGAGGCGGCTTTGTCTTCATGCCCTGCCTCCCCCTGGAACAAGTGAGACCCCGGCAGAGATTTGGGGGCTATTGACTTCCTCAGTGTGAAGGATGGTAAGCACAACATGAGTAGTGAATGGCGCTAATACATCCGTGATTATGGATGGGATAATAAATAGCCAGAGGAGATGTGTGCTGGTGTGAGAAGCCAATCACATCTATCCTCAAGGCGAAACCCCTTGACTTACGTGCAATTTGAACCCGTAACCTTCATCTTCGCCTATTTATTCACTGTTCCATGCGTCTACACTACTTAGGTAAGCATAATAGAACATCACCCACAGATGAATTAAAAATGCGCAGCTATTTGCTGACGCAACAGCTATCAATGTTGGGAGACGTAGTACGTTATTCTATTAATATTCTCAGATGATTATAAAGCTTAGCTAAAGGTAAATGAATACGAGTATAAACAGTCAACGAAATAAATAAACAAGCAACATTTATTATTACGAACTCGTCAATTTTTTCATAAATAATTTTATTATTATGAAGAATGATTTTGACATCAAAGTGGGTACCAATATTCATATTTAAATGTATTTAAATTGTTTTGCTTCTTAACACTATTGACTATGAATTCCCAAATTATGTCTCAACTTCGAGTATATTAATGAAAATCTTTTAAATTATCATATTGTTTTAATTCTCAATATTTATATCCAGTGCATACGAATATCCTTTTCGCGCCCCCCGAGGGATGATGCACCTTTCGCTTTAGCGAGATAACAGGGAGACGAACAGAGGTCCCCGAAAACCCACCAGCGCCGCAGAGACAGCGCGGCACCGGGGCGACAGAGACGGAGCGCGGGGGCGGGGCGGGGGCGGGCGGGGGCGGTAATCAAATTTGGCGATCGGCGACGCGGCGCCCACGCACAGGAGAAGCGCGCTGCCGCCGCTAATCCGCATTTGGATTAGCGGCGGTAAATCCGACCTGATGATCGCTTTTTGTCGCTCCTTTCATCGGCGACCGGGGGGCATGGCGATGAGGGTGCGGCTGTGGGAGGGAACTTCGTGCAGGGGGGTGACTAGGTGACTGGCGGGGTTGGAGGGAGGGGCATGAAGCGGTGGGAAGTGCAGGGTGACGAGCGGGGGTTGTGACGGTTCCGTATGGGATGGGTGGCGGGGGTGCGTGGCGGGAGTGGCGTGCGTTGCGTTGGGTGGCCGACTGCGTGGCGCGCGGGTGGCGAGGGGGGGGGGCGGATGGGGGTTGTAGGTGGGCAAAAGGCCAGCAGGTGCGTGCGGTAGGTCATCGCGGAGACGGAGAGCAAAGGGAGGAGGAGAGATTGAACTGGACGAGGCTAAGCCGTAAGTGGAGGACGAACATAGACAGCAGGAGCTGGCAGGGGATAATAGCGGGTGAAGGGTGCGAATCGTCGACGGCAGGTTTGGCGGTTGAAGCGTCGTGATCGGCGGGGACTGTAGAGGCAGAACGAGCGTGTTAATGCGGTTAGAGGAGAGGGGGCGGGCGTTGAGGTACCCGCTGGGAGTAGGGAGGGCGGTGACATCAGTGGGGGCAGGCGAATCCGTGTAGGAAAGCTCGGAGCGGTGTCAGAAACGCACGCCTTATAGTAAGGCAGTGGGACGTGATTTGGGCAAGGCGAGGCGCACTGCGGGGGGCGTAGTGGCGGGAGGTATGAACGGGAGCTACAGCGACGAAGCTACGGCAGGCGTGGTTGAGACCCCACTGAAGGGAAGCTGCGGGGGTCCGCCAAGCGGGAGGAGTGGCACGGTGGTTGGGAAGGGGTCGGTTGCTTGGCGTGGCGTGGTCGGCGAACAGCTGTCAAGGGCGGTGGTCGGAAGCGCGCTTTGGGGCTGTGGGGACGGATTGGCGAGGCGGGAGCGGCAGGAGCGGCGGGGTGGGTTGCGGGCGCGGGACGCGAAGATGAGCGACGCGTAGCGGCAGCGGGCGCGAATCCACGTGACGAAGGGAGCAGTGGGACGGGAGGGCGTCGCGGCGGCGCTGCCGAGGGGAGGAGCAACAGGTAGCCGGCGCCGCGGGCACTGAGCAGAAGGGCGACGGGCGCATGTCGCGCGGGGGGGGGGATTGGAGGCGAGGAGGAAGATGAAAGAGACGAACGGAAAAGCGGAGGCGCGGATAATTGGCGAGCTGACGTTGTAAATGAAAGGCGAGGACTGCAGCTTAATGTATGAATTGGCTTTGAAATGATTGTCGCGAGCAGTTTGGGAGAAATTCAAATTCACGGAGATTCTGTTTTTGCCGGAGAAAGTGAATTAACACTGCGCGTAAGATGCTGAATTTGTGATGGAAATCAGCTTATCAATCATTTATATTATTTATAAAACGTGTAAGGTAAATATCCCTTTTCCGGATGGAGTACTCAGTCAATATAAGCTCGAAGATCCCATGATAGAACGGAAAAATTTCATTTTTGTTTATGCAATATAAATATGATTTTTTTTAAATATCAGCAACCACAATCTGTTGAGTAACAAGTTTTGGGGTTTAAATGAAAGTGATGTTGCAGCGCATCTTTCATTCGCAGCGTTAGATTGATCAGTGTTGCGGGGATACACTAAATAAAAGAACACGATACGTAAACACCCTGGAAAGTAGTGCTGAATTTAGTTCCAAAATAGATTTAATTGTGTAGGTTCCCACTAGTTATTGTAATACAATAATCATGAATTGAAAGTATTTGTTCTTGTGGGTCTGATTATGTTACTTTAGCGTTGTAATAATCTCAGTACTCGCATTTGTTTCATTAGATTTGTTTTTTAAGACGTAATGATAATATACTACATTTAAAAAAATAGTTTACGTTAATTTACAGAGTTGTATTTTACAGAATAATTTACAAAATTATTCAAACGGTTAAGATAACGTTAACCTGCCGCGTGTATGATATTACCACACGGATACATGATTTTTGTTTAGTAATTTCAATTCATGATTAAAAATATTTTTATCTATTCTTTACAAAAATATATAGCGTTATGTCCAAATGAAGGTGGTTTTAGGATTATCCCGCCCTAACCAACGTTGCCCAACGAATCGACTCTAATTCTACGACCTTCTTCGCTGTTTGTAATTTGGAGAACGTTCGTGATCGTCCGTGAAGCTGTCCCAAGAGATCGGGCAACGTGCTGTTACGGAGAAACGTTTGAAGTCTAAGTGAGCTTGGCTACCTGGGAGCCACGTCGCAGAGCGTTTTGCCAACATTTCGACCGACTTATCCCCCTTTTCGCATAACCGTCTAATAACAATATCCCAGATGTGGGTCGAAATATTTCCTGGCACGCACCACCTCTGAACATGACTATGCTTATGTAGCCTTGATGTTTCTTCGCAACGAAATGATTTCCGACCTGTGAGGACCTCTTTATCATAGAAACACTTCTCAAGTAAGGTCGGAAAAGTTCCAATGCGCCATTCTTTCACCGAGTCTTTCTCCGATGCACGACATGAATTCCAGATTGGAACTTTATGATCGCTGAGTGTTGGAAACGTTCACACTAGCACACACATGTAAGGACCAATTAATGATAACATAGCCAGAAGACTCATTAATATTTCCTGGAACGGCCCCGCCGTTCTGCATTACAGTCCTTATCGATAATTCGTTATCAGTTCGAATCAGAAATCACGATGCCAAATAATAAAATAAGGCTATTAATGATAACACTAATTTATGTTTCATATAGAAATATATGTTATTTGAATGCTATTTCGATTTAGTGTATTTCTATACCTATCTAAACCTTCCAATTTTTTCCATTTTACACGATTTTTTATTACTGACAACGAGAAAAATAATTAAATTTGTTTCGGAGACAACTATTCATAAATGCCATAATTTCATTTACTTCGAGAAGAAAGGAGTTTTCCTACTCTCATTTCGTTCTCCTTTTAGTACTTCTCATCTATCTAGGTCGAGAGAGAGTTTGAAAACTTAAGATTATTGAGGTAATACGAAACACGGTTTTGCTATTTGGGCTAACGCAGCTTTATTGAAATTCTGGATATTAAACTCTTTCTACCGTCATCCCTTTTGACTAATCGCATTACACTGATTTATCCAACTACTTAACAAAATGTAATACTCTAAGGCAAGATCTAACTACAATAGAAGTTATTACTTTGTATTTGCTCAGTAACAAGTGGCGTAAACGTCCATCCAGGTGGAAGCGATAAAATTTTTCTCCGAAAGAGTATTGATGGGCATTTCGAATTTTCCCCTCATCTATACACGTACAATTGGTTTGTCTGTCAGAGGTTTGAAAATAACTGCCTTTCAATAATCTCCTATTCTTATTTACAGGTTATAAAAACCATTCAATTGTGTTTACGAGTTGTGTCTGTCTGTCAGTCCGGGGTAATCTGTGGGAACCGCTGAAACGATTTCGATTCGGTTTTCACGAAAATGTGTTTTAGTTGGAAATAACTTAAGCTACCTTTTTTCAATTATTATTTTCTCTTATTTAAAGAAGAACGTTTGTTTTTTCATACAAATTCTCTGATTAATTCCTATTTTAATAAAATTTTCTATACATACGTTTGCTTTAGAAATAGTACATTTGTGCATGATACTTCATAAAAATTCTTCCTATTCTCTTAGTCATCTAAACAAAATTTAAGAGCGCCCTCTCAATTCTTCGCAAATGTTTCGAAAGCGGTGACCAAAGGAAACCAAAACGTAAAGTTCATTAAATTTTCTACAACATTTTTAATTCATTTTGATAGTGGAGTGCAACATAAATAATCATATGACGATAGACATCTGGGATTGGTTTAATTTGAATATATTCTCTCTTAGCATTGGTTAATTACGGCAGTGGCAGACAAGTGAAATAGTACTAGCACAATCGTTGCTATGGAGAGCTGTAAACAGATGCACTATTTTCTACGTCCCCAAAACATCAAGTCCACAATCTTGACCTTCAATTAATTGAATTGTATTACTTCAAAAATATATCAATAAATTTATTCCATAACCTGTAAAAGAAATGCATTATTTGTCATAAAACAAAAAGGTCAAATGTAGAAATTAGTAGAAATTAGTTAGAAATAGTATTAAGTAATAAATTATGTTACATCTATTACTGGCAATAAGCCTTTAGCAATATTCTTTTTGTGAGTTATTACCTGGAAAGTTATAATTCTGTTACAGCAAAATTTGCGTAAAGAGAAAATTACATCTATAAAACACGCACAAAGAAAACACTTTTCCCAAACACGAAATTCGGGCGCAATAAAACAAGTTACGATCCCCATAATAAATGCTACTGGGCTTCTCTTTGTCTTCTGAACGAAATTCCATCAAGAGTTTGTTGTATGACACGAGGAGAACAAGCATAACAAAGGATTCACAGCGACGCTTCACGAGAAAGAAAATTAGAAAAAGAGAATTCGAGTCATGAATTAATTATATCACGCTGAGTAAACAAGAACCGAGTCTCCTGCTGGTCACAGAGGCTGAGGTAGGAAATCCTTCCAGTAAACACTCTCTGTCGGTCGCTTCAGTAATTAAGTCCTTTTTTGAAGAGATGGGAGACAATGCTTTTTGGAATTAAGGCGCAATGTCCACTTTTAACAGCTGGTATATTTAAATTTCAAACTTTTAGTTTTCGCCTTTTGCATTTAAGTTGCAGGATTAATATCAATATTAACATGATTGTCCCATTACGACATAATCTGGAAACGTAGACATGACGGCAGTCAAAATTTTATAATACCCCATACGAATAAAGGTCGAGTCATCTTTTGTTCTGGAAACACTTTGATCTGGAAAAAGTTTGTGCATTAAGATATAATTTTGTGAATACTGTTCAATGTAATTCTTATGTAGAATAAGTTCGAGGATCAATATTGATATTTCTGAATATGATGGAGAAATAATATGTCGTATTGCATCATTTTTTTTAACTTCAAGTATGTGCTAATCAATATGTATAAATAATGAGAGCAAATTGAGGAAAACTAAAATTCATTTAGCTTATCTAGTACCAATTTCCATAGCTCTTCGGAATATCTCGTGTTCTACGTTTCCCCTAACGTGCGAAAGCCTAACTCAGAGTGACATTACTTCACATTCAAAGAATATTCGTAAATGTTGGCATACAAAGTTGGTGTACAGATTCACAAAGGATAAATGTATATGCAAATGAGAATAAGATTGGTTATTGTGTAAGTTTGTACATTTTTTACAAATGTGATAGCACTGTGACCTCTAACAGACTGAATATTTTAATAAAAAAGACGAACTTTGAAACACTTCTTAAACATTTTGAAATTTTATTAAAAGATAAGTAAAATATGAATGTCTCCTAGTATGCTACAGAAATATAGTTTTCATCGTTCAAATTTATCTTTCAATTGAAGAAGAAGAAGAAGAAGAAGAAGAAGCACATTGTAAATCGTGTAGGTTTGATGTTCATTTTCAAAAGGTTTTATTTTCATATAAAGTTGAACTTAAATAAACACAGAACCTAACTACACGATTATCATCTTTACAATTTCATCATCTTTAAGAATATAATAGGCGAGTTGTGAGGTGAATAAGAGGTATCACATTACGGTGCCATTCGGTGAAAAAATTCTTGAAAAAATACAAAATCAATATCAAAATTAGACTTGGAGAGAATTGTATAGCAAGATTAAAGTTGAGCCGAGGATGATACAGCGAGTGAGCTAATATGGCTTAAACTAACCAACATTTTCTGAACACACCTTAAAAGTAATTTGTCCATTTCTTGTATTCATTTATTCGAGGCAAGTTTTAAAGAATCTTCGTACCGTATAAACGTTCAACGTTACCAACTACTTTTGACATCCTCAAATATTTATTGCGAAGCCACAACTATAACGTCATATCAGTTGCTATGATAGTTTTGATTACAACAGATTTGTGTGACATTAGACAAGGTGTATTTGTGAACATTCAGAATAATAAAATCATTAAGGACTTTCGAATAACCCTCTGAAAGTCACGAATCCCCCACAAGATCAACACGCCTCTGAAGACTTAACGACCAACAGCTTTTCCGATCACCCTCCAAAATACTCCCTATTTGATCATCAAAAAGCTCAGAAACACAAAGAAAAAATATTTTCTGAAAATTCCAGTTATACGAACGGATATTTTATGTATTAGCTGTATTAGCTCTCAGGCAACACCGTTACATCTGCAAAATCGTTAATCGACATGCGTAGGTTCTACGGTTTGAGACTAGTCAATGGCGAATTTCTGATATCTCGATCGAATTCCACTGCTGTGTGAAGGAGAACACTAGGGACCCGCTTCTATGATTGTTTCTCCGTGGTTTCTCCTATCAATATCAGAAAAGAACTCTAATAAACGTACACGGAGCGTGCGTGATCTTACCTTCGACATTCCTGTACTATTGTAACCCCTTTCAGACACACATGCAGTACACAATCTCACACATCTGGAGACCAACACGGAGCTTTGATATTGCCCCGACTTACGTGCTGTCTCTCTGGGAGAAATGCTTGACGAGGGATGTTTTTGTCGGCGTCCTCACGTTGCAGCGAGTGGGGGTGACAGCCTTCATAGAGGCTACGAGTATAACATGTACAACGTGGTTCAACATCACACTTACAACAAGTGATTAACACATAGTGATGCATATTGATACACGCGATTTGATGAATACTCATTCACTTGAGTCACTCCCCATTTCATTTTTATGTAGCTCAATTACCCAATTAAAAAACATTCTCGGAACATATCGGTGAAATGAACGAACAGAGAAAAGGTAAAAATATCCCTCCGCTCGAGAGGCTCTTGTAGAGCTAAGGGTACAAGACGCGGCGAGGCGGGGGCGGAGTGGGGTGGGCATGGGCAGAGGCGTTTGCACGACGCGATCGTTGCCTCAGAGCAAACAGCGGCCACAGAGCAGCTGCTGATGCCGCTTCGGCCGTCGTCTATTTCTCCGCAACAACCACCCGGACGCCTCTAAGGCACGATCGCCTCTAAGAATAAACACAGGCCACGGAACACGCGGTGACGCACTATGTAATATGTCGCTTTGTTCTGTCTCCAAAAGTATAGCACAATACAAAGAGGGCTAAACATAGTTTCAGCGTAATTCAAGACAATATTTTAAAACGTCGTCGATCAGTCCTTTATAACTAGAACTTTGAACCTTGATAATTAAAATACTAATACTTAAATTTCGATATGTAAAATCCCGAAAACTCTCATGACTATTATTCCAACTTCAATAGGTCGAAAATTGATGACACAAAGTTAATGAAAGAAGCCTCGCTAATACCCGTCTCTCAATACTTAGAATATTAGAATGTCGATAATTCAAATATCGAAAATCCAAATCTCAATACCTCGACCCTTGATCAGTCGCTCCTTCACAACTCAAACCTGAAAGTTCCATAGCCCCAATTTGGATAACTCTTTAATTTAATTTCTTTCAACATTCCGTACACACGACCGTCAATTACATGTACCACGCATTTTGTCTCTTCTTTTTGTTGAGGTCGTTACGTTAAACAGCATTGTTTCGTTTTCATATGAGCTCTATTTCATAGTTCACTGAGAAATATTTCGAATTAAGGTTTTAGTGCATGAAATACTGAGAGTTTATTTTGATGATTGGACATTCGTGTAAATTAAACAAATTAATGGTAATTTTATGAGCGAATGTTTTTGGGTGACATTACCAAATATTCAGTCAGTATGTACGCAATATAATATGGCAGTTAAGTATTGAATAAATATGGCAAAGATTAAAACACGTTTACAAACAACGCTATTATAAGTACGTTGATTTCATCACATTTCCCTGATAAAAGAGTTCATAATATTTGAACAGTTATCTTATAGATTTCCATTCATATACGACATGTTTTAGTAGATTGCTTCAACATCTAAATATCCAAAGTTCCACATTATCAATATTCCGAACAGAAATTTTAAATTCAAAGTTGATTACAAACATTTATGTACTTGCAATACTAATTCATGAATTAGGGAAGTAATGTACGAAACTTCATTAAACTCGCTTTTAAGCCTCAAATGTCGCACACAGATTTGACAAAGTAAAAATAGATATTACATCAAGATTTGTATTTAATTTTTATAAATAAGCTGTAACATGCAGTATGTTTCTACCAATTATCCAAATTTAAAAAATGAATTTTATAATTTTTTATATTCAATTTTTAAAAAACGTGGAATTGCGGAAGCAATAAAATCGAAATGAGAGAAATATAGAGTTCCATTTCCTCGCAAGCAAATGAGAAGTGCCCCACATAGCCCTGTTGTGATGGGACAGCGGGCGGAGTAGAAGGTTCCACGGGGCGAGAGATTACAGTTTGAAGGGCCTGGGCCATTTGCATCCCACTTCCCACTGAAGTGTCGATGCTCAGAGGCACCGGTCGTCCCAGCGGCCCATCAAGGGGTTTCAGGGAGCCCAGAATTGACGCGCACAGGATCCTCCGACCCTGCAGTTTGGAGAATGCAAAGCAGAAAATGATCTCGATGTTTTCCTTGTACAGAGTGATACACTTTCACGCCTCTCAAAGTCTACTTCACCAACCATATGGAAAATTGGGTATGAATGTGTAATGTTACAACACGTACTTTCTCCGTTAGTAACGGTTAGACAGTATTTCTGCCCGTATTAACAGACATAACTTGTAAAACTCATTACCAATCGTAGCGCATGATCCACGAAAACTTTTTTTGATCTGATACATCAGCATAAATTCGATAAACCTAAACTACGCTCGTGCAACTAGTAACATTATTTCCTGACAAAGAAAAATAATTCTTTGACTTGCAATAAAGCTCCCGATTGGATATCCGCGTCCCAACTAATAGAAAGTTTATTCCTCTACAATTAAATAGGTGAATCACGTGAAACTGGAAATAGGATTCAACAGAAAGAATCGCGGACGGTACATAACCCGTTGAGTAAGAGTCTACGCCAGCATCTGGTAACAATTACTACACACTGGAATCCGTACAACTGATAACTGCACGGAGTCTATTTCTTACGAGATATGAAATTTACATTAGACTCGCACACAACAGGGAAAGTAACCAAACACACTGATGAATCTTCTTGAGATCTTGAATAAATGACGAATTTAATGGCACTTTTCGCGTCCTTCGGGACGTTATGAGACAATGGAAAATGCGGGAATATTTTCCCATATATATTATATGTTATATGTTATCGATTGACACATGGAAACTGCCCTCCAGGGCAGCACAAGGAGGAGCGAGGTGCGTCGCGGGGGCGTGCAACCGGAGCGGGCGTTCCGCAGGGTCCTGAATGGGCGGCGGCGGGCGAGAGGCGGGAATCGATGGCTGGGCGGGCGTGAGAACGCGAGGGCGTCGTCCCGTGAAATCGAGGCGTCCACCTGCCCGCCCCTCCCACTCGCGTTTCACTTTTGGCCTCTCACACCCAGGTACATAGCCACCCACCCACTCATCCGCCCGTCCGCTCGTTCATACGCGCATCCGATCGTACGTCTGCCCGCCCACACCCGCTGCCCGTGGACCCGCTCCACCCACTCGTCCACCCACCCGTCACTCTCCACACTCACTCGGCCAATCGCCAGTCCATCCGAGGACTCACTGGTCCAACCACCGTACATTCACCAGTCCTCCACCGGCATCTACTCGTCCGCCGGCCATTTGTTCTCTCTCCCGTCCGCCTCCGAGCCAGTCGGTCCGCCCACCGCTCGTGTTGCCCTACCTGACACCTGGTCGCCCACCAGGGCTGCACTGTCCACACTCATAGGCCGAACCTTCCAGCTACCAGCTCGCGGCCGAATGAACAACCACCCGTCCTTTCTCCCCCCCCCGTGCCAGCCCCGGCGCCTCCGCGCCGAATTCCAGGCCGCCACGCCCACCGTCTCCCAAACTCCACCACTCCCTCCTCATACCTCCTCCACGTCCGTGCTGTCCGCCCATCAGTGGAAGTTTCATCAGTTCGAAGTGGAGTCCCTATCCGAGATTAACAAACGAAGTCAAGACTTTCAATGCTACTTAGCCGGCTAGCTAAACGGAGAAAATAAGACCACAATGTGATTTGTTTTATTCTTTGCCGATCCCCGTCTGAGGAGGGCCCTTTCTTTTGAGAGACCCTGACCTCGGGAACCCCGTGCGGTCCACCGGTTCACCATTTCGATGCGCCCCAGCCGTTCCCATTCACACAGCTGTCCCTACGCCCGCCACCGGGCACCACGCCCCCCGCCCGATCTGGCCTCGCCCGCTCATCCAGTTAATTCTGCCACGTTTGATCCCGCGCTGCGCCCTCCGCTGCAAAGCAACCGCGTCCCATCGCGCCTCTGATAAGGGCAATCACTTTAACGTTTTCCTCATAGTTGGAGGTCCATGTGATTTAGCTACGGTCGCTTGCAATTTGAACCCGGCGATTGATTTCCAAGTAATCACGTGATGTGTTTCCGTTATTGACGTTTCAAAAAAGTATTGTAGATCTTTCCTTTTTGGTGATCAGAATTCAAATTTCAATCTCATGCAATTTACACGATAAGTAATATTGCATGGTTTGAAAAAATAGGTTGGGATTAAAATGTTCTACATGCCATAAAATATTTTAAGTATATATAAGGATACGTATTTCACATTTAGTACACGAAATAAATATATCCGCGACCAGTCTCATAATGTAACGTTATAAACCTTAAAATTATAAGTTGTGCAATAAATTGCAAGTTGACCATCTTTGCAATTGAAGTGAAAATGTTTATATAAAATAATTATTTAATTATTAACGTAGAGAAATCATTAAAGTAGTACAAGACCAGCCACAGATTACTAAGTGACAAATTGTACAGAGCATCTCAACGTTACGTCAACTGTGAACTTTATCGTTCCTAAAAAATATCTCCACTTCAATTACTGATTATCAATTACAAATTGACAACAATAAATATACTCCATATTTAACTAAAACGGTATGAAATTGGAAAATTTGAATAGTTTTCCAGTTACTGCTGTCATGTAAGGATGACAAGGGAATGTCAAGCCCAGATCACTCGCATATGATAAACAGCATTTTTCATCAGGGAAGATATGTATCGCTTTACGTTTGGATCAATACATACAGTAATGCGACTTGGTTTGTGCACGTACGATAACATGCGTAAAAATCCCTTCAGACGTCATTTGTACATAGAATTTAAGAGGAAGGAGGGGCAACAAACCAAATACCAATATCATGCAGTGAATTTAAACTAATGAATCGCCGACTTCAATGGTAGCGTATGACGATTAGCGTATCAGATTATTATACCCAAGTTTGCGTATTCAAACACTATCGGAGGCGTGCGAAAGCGAAAAAATCCTTCGTAGATCTTCCTTGGTCAGGGAAATAAAATCGGCTATTCCATGTCGTAGATTTACAACATGTAAATATTCTCAAGCATAAAAAAAGCCTCTGAGCTAAATCCAAGTCATCTCCTAATTCGAAAATGCGGTAAGGTTGCATCAAAAAAGTATTCGTGAAAAACGTGTTGAAAACTTCGCACAGTATAGAGTTATGCCGGACCCCCTCCACACACACACACACACACACACACACACACACACACACACACACACACAGAGTTTATAGTACATTAATTTTAGTTAACAGTTCTCCAGGTATTGTATGTTCTTGAATATTTACACGGTGGGTTTGTGTTCACCTCTCAGTACTTTACCACAAACACTCTTTTCCTTAGAAAACGGCCAAAAATTACAATAAACTGCAATTTTACATCTGCTTTCATAAGAACTTCCATAAGAAGAATTTTGCTTAAAAAATTAAAACTTACGAATATAATTTAACTCTGCCGCAAGGACCATCTCTTAGATTTCGAAATAAACATTTCCTTTACTCAGCAAATAAAGTACATAAGACGACACAAAAGACGTAGGGATCTCTCAACAAAATGATCAAATCAGTTCTCCTGAATATTAGAAATAACACAAGAGTTTTTTTTAAAAAAGGAGGGCAATGATAACCGAATTTTAAGATGACACATACAAACTAAGTTAAAGTGCACATTTATGTGTAACGTTTATTTTCGCATGAAGATATCTAAATTATATAGCTGACCTTACTCAATACATAATTCAGAATTTTTAAATACATTTTTTTCCTTTAAAACTGCTTACAATTCCTAAAGGATTAGCATTAAAGAGGATCGGATTAGCGAGGTACCCCTGTGCAAGTTTAATTTCGTTCAGTTGCCATTTTCCATTTCATACAGCGAACTCTCTGAAAAAATTGTGTCGTATTAAAGTATTCTCATTGAGCTGTGACGCGTAAGTGCGTGGGAGTATATCCTTTGTCCAACACATACCCGGATGCGATCGAAGACAAACGTACAAACAAATGTAAATCGTCAGTGAACGAAAAACACTGATAAAATATATAAAATAATCTTGATAGAAGAATTTAAATAGTAAGATAATTCAAAGTAGAACTTATTATTTTTCAAACGTTTCTAATATTTAAACAAATATTGAAAATAAGGTTTAATAGAGTAATTGAAAATAGTATTCCAATAATTTGAAGAAGGCATTTTGTAGAAAATAACTAATCTTGCACTGAAATAGTGTTCAGATTTTTTCTTAAACAAAGGCTTTCAAGAACGCAACTGAGACTGAAATCATGAATTGATGATGAAAAATTAAATAGTCTTTGCCTCCAGGATGTGGAAATGATAAACATAAGAACAAAAATTAAAATGTTCGGGGGAATGGAAATAATTCCTAAACCAAACATTTTTGTTTGTTCAATTATTGCTAATTCAATCAAGAAATGCGAAAAGTTAAGAATCAAAGAAAAAATTAAAAGCAACTCGTGTAACATTTGTAAATTTATATTTTTTTAAGAGGAGAAGATACAATGTGTAAAACCCACGTTAAATTTGCGACTATTGATGTACGTTTTCTAGAAATGATTACTTGGAAAATGATATTTCGCGCACTTAAAGGTATATCCTTTGTTATTATTTTGACATTTGATGAGTTGATTAAAAATAATTGTTTTTGTTTTTAATTATGACTTGCTCTAATTTTTTCAGTACTTTTGGACGAACATTATTTTTTATATTATTTATTATCACAGAACGTTTATATAAAATGTCAATGTATTGTCAATACTATGAAGACTGTATGCTGTATACTTTAATAAATTGTGATAATCGATTTTGAGAAAAGATACACTAATTACAAAATAAGAACATTTTCAGCTAACGCCATTTGAAAAGTCTGTACTTGCTAATGTTCTACTAGAATATTCCTTCTCCGTATTCCTTCTAAATCATCTCTTCCAGCGAAAAAGACCAATGCTACCAATGCAACAAGGGAACAAGGGAATGTTCCCGTAACTCTTTAACAAACTCACATGACTACAAAACGAAATAATAGCCAGACTTGTATGCGGGGTCAAAAAAGGGGCCCTGACTCAAGCGCACCAGAACACTTAAACAAGAATAGAAGGGACTTTACGACGCCCCAAAAGACAAATGTTAATATGTTTGGAAAGAGCAAGGTTTGAACTATTATTATTATTATTATTATTATTATTATTATTATTATTAAAACTCACGAAACAATAAGCCCACTATATTTCATATTTCTCAAATTGAGCAAAATTATTTCTCTTCATATATTTGTGTACGTTCTTACTAAATTTGAAACTAAAAAAGAAGTATGATTTATACTGTGGCACATGCAATAACTTTTCCATAAACTATTTCTAAACATTTTTAGTAGTAGAAGAGCGGTTATACCTCAGAGCCTTGAAGTGAGCGTAGTTTGCGAGAGCGTAGAAGAGCGAGATTGGAGAATCCCCCCGATCCAGGCGATCATTTTGGAGGGGACCATCATACATTCTGTAAAGTAATAAACATTTGTAATTATGTTCTATATTACTTTATATATATGATACTATAGAAAATTAATTTCAAAATTATTACATAATTCTACGAAATATTTAAGTGGATTTTGCCAAATAAAGGAAGGTAGCAAACGAAAACTGTAGGCCATTGGGGGTGGGGGCATAGGGGCTATGTCCTTCCTCCCAGGATTGGGCACGCCTTCCTTCACCCCTCCCCGCCATCGGCTGCCGCGAGGGAATTTCGGTTAGCGAGGGTCCGGGGCGCGACTTCTCGAAGGCCGCGCGCCACTCGCGTGATTGCTCCTCTTCGCGGAAGGCGCTTGTTTCGTCGAAGCCTTTGTCTGGGCGTTTAGGGCGCGCTCGGAGGGGAGTCGTCTTCGGGCGAGGAGACGTTTGGGCGCGGGCGGTCAGCTCTCGCGATGGTTGACTCACCCACCCTCACCTAAACCGCGTCCCGAGCAGATTCCCCAAAGATAAATCCCGTGGCGCGTAACTCCCATTCTACCTCCACATCATAAGTCACGTTATCACACTCACTTCACAAATCATCCGCTAAAACTCCTAAGTTTCCCACCCTGATTTTGTATTGAGGAACGAAGTAGGGACATACTCCCCCTTATTTTTACTTTGTATTATTGTCTACATCTATATCGCATATTGCCCATACAGTTCTGTAAAGTGGCTTTGTACGCTGTACCAGAAAAATATTTAATTGTTTTAAGATGGCGTCGTGACAGGAGTAGTCACGGAACGAATAACATGTGCTCGCTTGGTGACCCGTAAATTCTGTATTATTATTTTCAGGTTGGTGAATTGCTCCCACAAACATTCGGAACGTTTTTTTCATGATAAACTTGAATTTCAAGTCACAGAACGTATGTCTTAGAATTCATTAAAATACGACATTTTTCTCGAAGCATCCAACAACTTACAACTCGATTTGGTTTCCAATATATACGAAATATAATATTATAATGGAAGTAGAAATGAATTTACGTAGTTATAAGAATTTAGGTTTTGTTAAATACACATTCTCATGTACGTATATAAATATATTATTATTCCTGGGCCCTGTTTCCAATAAATTATACACAGCTCGGGTAAGAATTATGCCTCGAGCATGACGTATTTCCTTCATCGTGTATAGTACTTGGCTCACCTGAGCTTTTGGGGCAGAGCTAAAGAAACTAAAACAATTGCAATGGAAAGCTGCAGCTCAATTTTTGTTGAGTCCGGGAACCGACCTCGGGATTGCTCAAAGGAAAGCTAGCTAGCTGTTCACGAATCACCCGAGGGGGGACAATTATTATTCATGAATTTACTGAAGTTTTCTTTGTTAACGTTGAACAGAAAATTATTTTATAAATACTGAGCCTCTTTACTTTCTCGCTACCGCTTTGGTAGTACAGAGAAAGTTATGTAAATCTGCCCCAAAAAACGGAAAATTGTCGTCAAAGAAACGTATTACAGAGCCCAGGTAACAAAAAAGTGGATAAATCCATTTGCCAAATTTAGAAAAAATCCTCTAACATGTGGTGTAGCCAGAATCCGTTTTGTGTCTCCTTGAAGCCTAAAAATTGGATGACGGCAAAACGACTGTCTATCCGTCTGTGAACAATGCTAGCAGCTAAACCGATCATCCAGTTTTATCCAAAATTTATATTAACCAATATTGATTTGGATGATGTTTCGGTCTCTTGACTTTCAAATCGATATTTTAATTTTGGGGCTACTTTACTCGAAGCCCCTAGCGAAATTTTTCACATTTTTCAAAATATGGCTCCGTTTCTTATTAAAATGTGCAGTTTGAAAGTGTAAATGATGTTTAAAAGAATAATTCAGGTTTCACATTCGTTAAAAACTAATTTTCTGAAAATTGCAAAAATTCAATTTTTTTCAGCGCCCTTCTACAACTCGTTATGAAGATGAATATTTTTTCCTTAATGGAATTTGCTCTTTAGCGATATATTTTGAAATAAGATTTTTCAAACATTCGAGTACTTTTCGCGTAGTTTTGCGCGAAAATTCTTGCACCACTAGTTTCCGGAGCCACACAGTTTCTCGTAAACGTTTTTCATGACCGAATTCCCCTCTTAGAAATTCCCCGCCGCGTTCACGGAAAGGGAGAAGGGGGGCGCTCACTTCCGCCTTATTGCGCTCGCGAGCCGCGAGCCGCAGCGGCGAGCGCCAACTGTGGGCTGATAGGCCTGGGTCAGGGGGGGGGGGGCGGCGTCTGGCCTGCCACCACGCGAAGGGGTGGCGGCGCCGCCAACCGGTTCCTGGAACGAATCTTCATCGGCCGCCACTGCCCTCTCCACGCTGCCGAGATTGTCCAACTTTATTTGTTTTCCAGCTCTGGATACAGAAAGGACTTGGCTGCCATGAGCTTTAGAAGGGGAACTTCAAAGATACCCTAAAAATTTCGTATTCCCGTAAGTTATTTACATAGCCAGCGTAGTCACGCGAGTCTTTGGTGAACAAGTGAATTGCTGACGGACTAGGCGACGATAGGCGCCCAGTTCAACATTGTGAAATGCAAGGTTCGCCCTAGTTGCAAAAATTATTATTTCAGGTCTAATTGACGGAAAGTATTTAGTGTTGAGATCATTCAAAATATGCGAGACGAAAGCCACAAAATAACATATTGCAATGGTGGATGGAACGGTGGATGGAAGTACTAGTTTATATGCGTGAGGGCTGCAAAAGAATATTGTTTGTAGGATAAAGAATTCATTACAGAATTCATTTCACGACACTCCGTACTCCGTAATAGGACTTCTACAACAACATAAAGTTTATGGCATTATTTGGAACTGCTGCCCAACGTTATCCTAGTAACTGAAAATGCTGTTTCCACCAGCAAACATTTATTTCTCCGGGACGAGATACTAATTCTAGTCATTCGATTTTATTCGCCAAAACCATTACCCCTACCCCACTAGTCGGACAACTAAAACCAATCTAGCCGGCGCTTAAAAGGTCTTTTATGGCATTCTTTCTAACTTTCGAAATTTTCGAAAATTCAGACAATTCAACAAAAATGAGATCTGCAACATTTTTTAAGCGAACTTTGCTCTTTTAGAGGATTTTCTATAAATTGCAGACGTTTCAGATGCTTTGTTTTTTTAAATTCTATAAAATACGAGCAGTAATGGAAACTACAAATTTTTCAGAATATTAATCTTAATTAAAGTTCGAATTTTTTAAACATATTTTTTAAAAAACTTTCTATTATCAAACTTGTACTTTTGCAATGTTACTTTTTTGGCAATTTTCGAATATAGAGTTGCTAATGCGATCAGCAACAATTTTCGTGCCGTTCTTTGACATGCATAAAGGGGGAGGGAAATAAAAAAAATGGAGCCTTTTTTGAGAAAATAATTGTTTACAAAGTGCCTATTTTTTTACATGAAATCTACTCATATGTCCGAAACATTCTACATGACCTAACTTCAACATCTATTGTTGAGCAACAGATTTGATTAAGAAACTTAACCTATCTTCAATATTGTAGTTATAGGAAAAAGCCGGAAAATGTTTCAACTTTTGCAATTTTCGAAAATTAAAAGATTTTAACGAACATGAAACCTGACCTTTTTTTTAGTGTATATTGCGCTATCCGAGGACTACGTTTAATAAAAAATTTACTGATATTTTTGAGAAAATTTTGAAAATGTTGCTAAGGCTTCATGTAAAGTGCCTTCAAATATCAAAATATGTTTTCAAACTTGTAGTGTTTGTTTAGATAATTTCGGGAATATCAATTTCAGGAAAATATCGGGACAGTTTAGGGGTTACCATTGATCATGGACAGTCGGAATGACAGAAGGACGGACCAACAGACGGACGGATAGGGAACCGACAGACAGACAGACACACACGTTTTCCCGACAATCCATTTTTAGGTAACAAGCGCTCTTAAAACGTGTACCCTGACTTTACAATGTCACAAAGGAAATCATTTACTATATATATGAACAAGATTTATCCATTTTTTTGAAACCAAGATCGACAATACAGTTTTTTTCTAATGTCGGCGGTTGGAGCAGTGGCATTACAATATTTTCTCTTTACTACGTAAAAGTAGTAACGCGAAAAAGAAATGAAGAAAATCCATGATTTTGGTAATTCACAGAGCATCCTGGCCACGCCAAATCTAACTTCTGAAAATAATATATTAGGTAATTACTCGGCGCATATAAGGCTATATTTTTCCATTGTCTAGAAGGCAAAGACAAATATCGTAACCAAGATAGTTTTTGTCTTTAGACATATGTAAATAAAATTTACGCTCTGCCGTTTTCATTGCGCTCCTCGTCTCAGTATGTCGAATTTATCGCAAGAATTTTTTGTACCCGTTTATTAGGGTAGTACTCCGGCATTCACCTGGTGTTGATCGAAGAAACCACGGAAAACGAACGATCAGCGGCCGCTAGAATTCTCACACATACAACGACTGAATTCGACCTAGCTTGGAAGCTAGTGTCGAAAATCCTGCCACTGTTGGGACTCGAACCTAGCACCTTCAGCCAGGGCTCAGAGGCACTGTAGTGACATCAGTTGATGCCCTAGGCTATCTCTCCCGATATATTTCATGCAAGAAACATACAATAAAACCTATGAAACACGTCACTAAAGTAGGCACAACAAATCTGTGGGCAATCACAATTCCTAGCTAGAGAGAGAAAAAAGGAATGAGAAAGCGAAAGAAAGAGGAAGAGATAGGGGGGAGATGAAATGTTAACTGTTAAACTCCACCGATCTTGTCTTCTCACTAGAGTCTCTTTTTTTTTTACTTTAGTTGCCATTCTTCAATTTCACAAAACTACTCATCTCTATCTCCCTTCTGAAATTCTTATTTGTTTCGTAGTACTAAGAATTTTAGGATTTTATCTTCGGTTTCTTGAAACTTCCTCTTTTGCCATTCATTCATTTCCAGGAATATCTATATTTCTTCCGGTTTCTCTACGAAGTGCTGAGAGCAGGTAGTCATTTCCTGCGATTTAATGTTTTGTTTTCCAGCTGCTGTCGCACAGAGCCATGCCATTTCTCAGAAAAAGAGGCGCAAGCTTCTCCGAAGCTTCTCGTGAATCTGTTAGGTTAATTTTCTTGTGAATGCCATTGCTCTTCTCGAACATCTCGAGAGTTTTCTTATAACTGAAGTGTGACACGAGTGTCATGTTTATATAAATTTCTCTCTCATACTTATTTCTTTCTTGTAAAGAGGAAGTATTGTAATATTGGGGGGGGGGGTTCGTCAGAAATATTGTTATTGTGTCGCTCTGGTGAAGGAACCAGTTAAGCTATAACAACACATAGTTTTTCGATTTCCAACATTTTGCAATTTTTGAAAACTCTTCATTTAGATAGTTTAATGAAAATGAGACCTGCCCCATTTTCACGAGTACTTTGTGTATTCTTGAGTAAAAATGGAAAAATTGGAGAATATTCAGTTTAAAAAATTAGATCAGCTTTAAAAAGAAATTGCGTTAAAAGTATTCGCTTTCAAAAATTGTACAGGACCTTACTTAAATATTCACGTATTTAGGGCAGATTTTTTGAGAAACAATTTCTACAATCTACTGTTTTAGCATTGCAATATTACTGTCTTGCGTTTTTTGAAAATAAAGGGTTCGTCAAAAATGGGAAAAGCACCATCAATTTATCGTCCCCTAATATATACGAGGAGAAGAAATTGAAGATACAAATTATGATTTTTTGGGGGAAGGGTATAATTGTTTAAAAAATTCCTACATTACACGCAAAATTACGCAAAAACTTCTCACATTTTCGAAAAGCTATACAAGACCTTATTTCAGGATATATCTTCGCGCAACAGATTTTGTTCAGGAAAACCATCTCTATCGCACGGATAAATAGACGTTTTGCCGCCAATTCACTTTTCGATGTTAAGGGCTCACAAAAAGTGAATTCAGACTACACAATGTGTTAAATAAAGTAATTTCAATTAAAGAAAGAACAATATTTTTCATTTGTTTTTGTTTTTAGGACCCGATAATAAGACTGGCGAAAAGTCGCCGATTTCTGTCGCCCGATTACAATACTTTTTCTGTATTTCTTATGTCGTAAGGCAAGAAAGTGAAGAGTCATTAATGTATGTCCATGTTTCATACATTTGTCGTAGCAATTGTTAGTTTTCCCAGGTTTATCTTTATTTTATCAAGATGAATAATCAATCATATTAAATAATTTTAATTCACCTGAAACTTCAAAAGCAATGAAACCTGGACACGAATCTTTTAAGATTAATTTCACTTGTATCCACTTGGAAATATGATTTACTGTTTTGTTTAATCGTACATCACCACATTTACTAGATGACAAGCGCTCAAATAATTAATTTTCATTCAGCTCTGCCGGGTCATTAGAAACAGTTCGAGCGAAACCTCCCCTCCCAGAACGCGACTTATTAGCAAAATCGCCGACCTCAATATGCGTCTGTGGCAACTTCTGGGTTATCTGCTTGAAGAAAAGACATTAAAGAATTTCGGTATTACTGTAATCATTTTAAAAAAATATCTTGATCGAAAAAATACAACTTACAAAGTTTATGATAATTTGGAACTGGCAATTTTTTATAATTTAATATTTTGTAGGAAGATATAATATTTATTTATGTACAAAATGACCGAGGTATATTCCCCATCTTATTTTTGCGTAATGTTAATAATCCAGATTTACTTATTTACTAATTAAATAGTTGTTTACTTATCGCTCAGTCCACAATTCCCTTTCGCAATTCTCCCCATAAGAGATCCTCTCGCTGCAGGAAAGCACGATGGAGCTCCATATCGAAGGCAATCATATGCAATAAGCAGCAAAGAATAAAAGAATTTTTCAGATATGCAATCGTATGCGAGCGCAAGCGTTGCTGGGGGAGGAGTGGCGGGCACTCCCCCGATATTGTCATTCTCATTTTCTTTTTACTATTAACGTAAACGAAGCATTAATTATCCAGCTATGTTTATCATTATGCTTCGGGGCAGACGTATGACGCTGCCAAGTACTTTTCCTTCAAGGACCGATGTAATGGGTAATGAGGAGTTAATATTCGAATGCAAAGTGAGTGAAGAACGAACGAGGTTTGTACAGAACATTCTCGGTTTATCTGAAGGTTTGTGTTGCAGTTCACATGCATTTCGCGTTTTACTGCTATATGTAACTTGCTGGGGTGGGTTCGCGTCGGAGATACGTCAGTAACCAATTCGGCTTTTCTGTTTAGTCACGTTCGTGATTTTTAGTGTGTCAGAGTCAGTCAATGTCTTTTGTCTCTTCTGCCAGGGCCTCGACACTTTTAGATCCCGAAGTTCCCAGACGGTCACCCAACCAGCAACCCAGGAGGTGTCGAATTCGCGTAGCGCAGTAAACGAATGCGGCTATCGGCGCCGGCTTACTTATTTCTCACTTTAAGAAGTAAAATCGCATGAATAAATTACTTTCATTTTCAAATAAAATATTTGCCTTTAAACAATTCATTAGACTGAGCTCTATGCCACAAAATTAAATTCGTATTTAATGAAATAGTGAAACATCAAAATATTGTTTCAGAATTCGAACTCTTGGGGACAAAATTTTACATTTTGAGTATTCCACCCTGTGAGTCTTCTTTAAAACATTTGGTTGCTGCATGAAAACAGCGGTCCCAGGTGTAACCCGTTTACCGCAAACACAATTACACCTAAATTCGCACACGCCAACAACTCACCGGCTTCGACTACTACCACTAGCGCTCTAGACGGCGCAGCGGCTTGTCATCAGGCGCGTTTTCATTTGCTTATGGAAATTACTTCCAACACACAGACCACGACATATCTAATCAAAGTATGCAAATTAATATTAACGGTTTTATATGATGACATCTCTTTTACATTATTAAATGGTCGTTGAAAATATAATGTCGGGATTCCGGTTGAGACAACATGTGAATTATGTTTAACGTCTTTTTCTGTGCAATACCAGTCAGTAATTGTTTAACGGAACGAAGCCAAACGCAAAATGAACTTGATAAATTGTCCGGCCTAATAGGAATACACGAAATTAATTTATATGCATCTGCAGGCATCCGAGGACAGTTTTCTAATAAATGATTCGTAATGTCGAAAATGTATTACATTCTTCATTACCTTTTTCACTTTCATTCGTTTAAACTAAATGATAGTGCTATACCACAGCAGTAATATAATATTAATTTGTAAAATGTTGTTAAATACTATACCTTCCTACAAGGAAACACTCAACTATAAAGAGATGTATAAAAAACCGTAATGACCAAGTAGAACAAGTTTCTGCGCTAATATATTAATATATATCTCTGCTGTAGATCCTCACTGAATGTCGAATGGCCTCAATATAAGAAAACTTTATATTGATATGTCAATGAAGTAGTTGACCAGATTATTCTCAGCTACATGATTGTTCGTTCCCACGACCTGTAATATTCAGTAATAGAATTCTGGGAATGGAAGTGAAATTGAAATAATTATGCAGAAAAATACGCAACAAAAACAAAATAGTTAATTACCCACATATTCAGTACACATTGCACATCATAATAATCTTGTTATAGTAAAATATTTTGGCGGTAATTGTACCTATCAAAGCAAAAACTACACAAGTTAATATTTTTTCAATTATGGGGTGTCATGAACAGAGGAAATAAGAAGCGTGGGGTTGTATGTCCATTGGGGCACCTCATTTCAAACAAAATTTGAGTCCCCAATTATTAAATAGAATTGATTTCTCCACGGAAAATTAAAAAAAATTAGAAACACTTCGGGCCCCAGTCAGTCTATTATTAGTCTGAACCCAATAAAGTCGGAGACGGACGCAAGTTACTCCACTCCTCCTTCGGGGTGTCCATTGTCGTAAATGGGGCAGGTTTCATGTAGTCATTTGCATATTATCCAACATTTTAATCCACATGTTCCTCATTTTAATCCACATTCCATTCAACGTTTAATACACACAAAATCGCGAACTGTTTCGCAGTTTAATTTCTTGGTTACGAACTCTTCTTCCTCTATTAATCTACAAATTGCATTGCACGTCATAAAAATGACCTTCACTTTTGATGCCAATAATTCTATTTTAATCTTCGCGCCTCCTAAAACACCATAGCCTGCACCTTAACCTACCGATCTGAGCCTAGATGGCGCAAGGCATCAACAGATGTCACTGCAATGCCTCTGATCGGGAGTCCTAGGACTACACTCCCCACGGTGGCAGGATCTTCGACACCAGCTATACGTCGATTAAAATATCAATTCTGTTTACACGGGGTCAGCTGTGACGATCAGATCCAATCGGGAGCTTGTACGTCACTATAATAGTGTCGCTCTTGACGGATTGAAGTAATCGGGGTGGGGCTTTTGAAATAGTCGAAGGTCAATACAGAAGGCAGATAGTTAATGAATAAAATACTTCTATACCAGAAGTCTGTTTATCCTCTGTAGCCCTGATATCACTTGTAAAGTGTGTGACCCGTAGAGATATTCCGTACAGCTTTCAGGGCCTCTTTCAAAGTGCACGTGTCTACGAGGTAACTCCCTAGTACGGAGTAGCAAATAATAAAATGAATTGGTATTCCATAATTAAAATTTTAAAATATTGAAATGCTATTGCAGATACACTATTTAATTTTGCTAGCGCTGCGCTTTGCTTTAAACATTTTTCGCTTAACCTCCTTCAGGGATGAACTTGAAGGAATCATTCGCTTCAGACCCATACACAATATATCTAATCGTATTAAGTGGTTGATCGAACTAACGTTTTCAATTATTGGTATGCGCAATAATTTTCAAAATACCTGGAAATAAATATTACTATTTAGATCAGAAGGGCCAATATTCATATGAGGAATATATTCTTTAAACATGCCGGTATTTCAATACGCCAGGTTTTATTCAAGGGAATGACCCAAAGGGAGAAAGTATGAACGGTAATCCTCACGTTTTCGGATTTGGAAGCGATGGATGATCACAATGGATTGGGATTAAAAATCACTCAAGTTTAATGCTAATATCTCCAGATGTAAGTTGAAAGTTTTTTACTGAAAAATCTGTGAAATGTTTCGATATAAAATAGAATATCGACGCACGGCAATAAATAGGAATAGGAATAAAGTAGAAAAGAAAAGTTATCATACCCATGTCGAGACTGTTTGTTGCAACAGCTTATTGTATGCGAGTTCATCCTGAATCTTGCTTGTATAAGATTGGTCAAACAGAAAAGTAATGTGTCGCGAGTGATGCTTATATGTTTAAGGTTTTTCAAAAAATATGTTCTACAAACAATTCAGAATTTTGCAATGTGATATGCACATTTCGCTATGTCAAGATCGTCTCCTAGCACTTTTTTGAGGTTATAATTATGTCTGGTTGTGGTTATATTATATTATACTACTGATGTTATATGATACTATTAGAGTATTAGTCTCTGTAATTAGGAATCCAAACAGTTTAAATGAAACAATAAAGAAGTAAATTAATTAATCTAAGTAATTAGTAAGCAGTGAATCTTATCGCTTAAAGTACAAGCTGTTCTGTTACATGAAATGGAAAACAATTGAGTTTCTTACAAGAATCAAACAAGTCCAAAATTCAACATTTTGAGATATTTTACCACGTTATTCGTCACAGTTGGCGATCTCAGCCGGTGCATTTCCTTTCGGCAAGTGCCAAAAACATTGAACATAAGGCTAGGAATAATCATAAATTTATTAATACGCACGTCTGCGCTACGTAGTTTTTGGCGCCTCCTGAAAAATCTCACTTTGGACTAGTTTGGTTCTTGCACTAAACCCTTCAATTAGACCTCCTACAAACCGAATTGAAAATTATGAAGCTGCGTTAAAGGTAACTTAGAAACTTTTGTAATTCCTACAAAATGTAATACATAATAATTGACAAGAAAACAAAGAATTAGTTCCTAATAAGAAACTCGTTCACTTTTCATCAGCTCTAATGCTGATCCTCATTCATTGTGGAAAATATTTGACACGTTTATGTATAGCGAGTATGCCTTCCGCCTCATCGGCTGTAAGAAAGTAAACTGTTGCTAACCTGTATTTTCGCGCGCATCAACGTCGAACACTCAAGTTCATATGACTGACCGCTCGCGCCATCCAGCAGCACAGAATGTGGAGTTAACCGCGGCGACGCGCGTTGGCGAGGCAGGTGCTGCCATCGTATGAGCGCCCCGGAAACCACGCGCGCTCGCTGCGACACCGCGCCCCTAGAGCGCTCTCTCATCTGCATGAGGCACCCTCTGGCACAAAGTGCACGGACTCAGAACACAAGAGATGCCGCGCCACTTCATAAAATGCATCAAGCGGAGGGTAAACTCCCTATACATAAACGTGTCAAATATTTCAAGATGTTAAACATTATTCAAACTATCAACACATCTAATACATTCGATCAGTCGTGCCAGCAGCTATAAGGTTCTGTAACCCAGAAATGGAAGTGTTTCAGGTCATGTATATATGAAGTTTGTCGTTGTTGATGCTGAGTTTGATTTATGGGGAGTTGATGATGATAACGTATCCTTGAAATACTTAATACATGGTTATTTACACACTGAATACGATAGATACAGAGCACACTATGTTAGACTTCCTTCAATATTGGGATCTTTGCCTGAGATTACGCGTTTTAAAAATATATTTTTATCGAGTTACATTTCTTTTTCTTAGGCAAAATACTAAATGATGAAATAAAAAAATAAAGTGAAAGTGCAAACAACTTTGAACTAGATGATAGAAATTAAAATGATACTGACATTTCAGAAGGCTGAAACCAGATAGAGTTCCACAACAAAATAGTAAATGAATACGCTATCAAAGAAGATCCGGAAGAAACAAGGCAGTAAATGAAACCATGGAAAAACAGAGAAATAAAAGATACTGGGGAAAAGAGAAATGGAAATTGGGGTGTCAACGCTGTAAAACAACTGTTAAAGACACTTACTTTCGTGCAAATCGTAATTATTTTTACAGAGTATTGAGTACAATGGTAGTACTTTATTAATTGAAAGTAACGCATAGGCAATTCGAAAGTTCATTGAACTCTTCAACGAAGAGTCTAGGTTGTTCGCTGTGGCTTTCCAACGCGGGCGCAGAGATGGGTACTCTGCATGACTACACGATCACGTACCGCACCTATTTTGCGCACAATATACAGTTTACAGTATCCTCACTAGCGAAGCGACATCGATATTGCTATTTTCAAAACTTCGATAGCTCTATGAAAAAGTCAAACCTTTAAGCATCAATTGATTAACGTTGATGTACTTTTTGCACTAGTTTGTTGTTTTTTTTTTGTTGTTTTTTTTACGTTTTCAATGTTTTGCTTGTGAAAGAAAAATGTTCATAGCCACAACTTTGTAAAACGTAAATATGAAGTAACAACTGACGATACCACTGTCAGTTCATGTGCTCGAACAAGGTGAATGTTGTTTATGTATTACCAGTATCGAACAGACTCTCTCTGTCTCTACCGATCCAGATGCTCTGATCTTCTCTGAGCTTCGTATTTCGCATGCGGAGAGGCGCTCAATGCAAGTGCAGCAGGCGTAGAGCTGCCCCCTTCTTCCCGCAGGCGATCTGAGGAATATCTGGTCTCTGGAGATGACTCAAGGCCCAAGCTTTCAAGCTCAGTTTCGTTAACTGTTGTTATTTTTTCAGTTAAATCAAAATTATGAATTAATAAGTACAGACACAGTCCAATTAAATTCTCCTCGAGCGACCAATTAGAAAATCATCGACGTTTAAGAACAAAGATGTTTATTAGCATGTACTATGTTTCAATTTTAATACCTACTCCACACGGAATCCCGCCTCACAAGGGAAATTCGCTTGTCATCTATGTACGGATATTCGCAAATGGAGATAACACCAACCTGCGACTACATTTCGCGTTGAAGGAGTAATGCGGAGACCCCTGTGTATTTAAATATGTTTGGTTTACTTAATGAAATACTTTCTGGATCCACTCCTGCTGTATTCTCTTAGTTTACCGCTAAGGATCGTGAGAGCCGTCTCGCGTTTGTAGGATGAGGCAGACGAAGTTTAGGCGGCTTTCTCGAAAGCAAGTTCTGATAGATAGAAAGATCTTGTTCCCTATATATCAGGTGCAATGCCGACATATTTTATTACCTGGTATAGGGCATAAATTGATGGCATTACAATGCCTCTGAACGGGAGGTACTAGGCTTCGAATCCACACGGTAGCGGGATTTTCGACACTAGCTACATAGCTAAGTCGAGTTTAAGCGCTGACTGGAGAATAATTCTAGCTGCCGGCTGCTCTGATCGGTAGTTTTCCGTAGTTTCTCCGATCAACACCAGGCGAATGCCGGAGCAGTTCTCTAACAAACGGGTCGCACGCGATCAATCCTTCTTCTTCCGAGTCCTATATTTCAGAAAACATAAGAAATTCGCTAGATGACGGCTTCGTAACTGCATTAACTCTTTTATAAATCAGTAATGCAATCAACTCTGTAGATTACGACGTCCTAATAGTAAAATGCAAAAATCTTAAGTTTTTTGATTCCACAATCTCTTGGATTGGAAACCTTCCACGTGATCCCTGCAAGCCTCTCCATTTAGTTTGGAATCTTACGTATGCTTTGCCTATTTATGCACGAATCTGTAATATTTGTCAAAACTGACATACTTAACGGTGGAGACATATTTTCATACAATACTGTCATTTATAATTAAACACACGTCATAGACATTACGTACATCAAGTGTCTGTATCAACAGTTGACTACCAGAAATCCACATATAATACATGTACGTTACTTTACTCGCATTGCCAGATGACATTAAACAATTGAAGTAGGTTCACACATTTATGTTAAAATAAAATATTTTGTGCTGCATATCTATTTCAATACAATTAGAGACTATATTGATCATCAAAAAGAAAAACAATGTTTAATTTAACAAAACACTGATGTATAATGAATTAGTTTACATTTGTATTGTATACGTTTTTTAAAAAGACAATATGCTTGTAACAAATAATGTTCATCAGCTTCCGGGTCATTGACCCCCATCTCGATTAGGTTTTTGACCAGTTTCCCTGATCCATTGAGCAAATGCTGAGATGTCACCTTGACTTGCATCTGCACGTAAATGAACCTTCACTATGCGCACGTTTTGTTGAACTATCCTTTTGCTTGAAGTGGTAAAAATAGAGGTAGAGGTGCTATTTTGCTAGCAATTCAGAAAAATAAAACTTGCAGTTCGCTTACCGTTGCAAAATAGTTTTCAATAACTCGGGAAAGAAAATGTCTAGTTTTTCAAATGTTACTAATCTCGCGCTTTTTAAAACTTTATTTTTATTTATTTATCTTTAACTATTTATAGTTAAAATTATGGGAAAGGGTTCTTGAACTCAAGAAAAAGTGCGCAAATGATATTCTCGTCACATACACGTCTTTTACTGTTCTTTTTTACTAAATAAATCTAAATCTATCTCCACAATAGGCAACGTATTGTAGTATCCACACAAATCCAAAACCTCTCCACAGAGAAGTACCTCAGGAATCAATGTTAGAGACACTGTTTTTCTTTACTTACTGAGGGAATGTAGTCATCATATGTAGGCGGATAACCTGCAAATTTACTTCTCGGGGCGCCCGTCACAAGAAGCAATGCTAATAAATAAATTAAATAATTACCTCTCATTCATAGTCAAACGGTCAAATAGAAACGGATTCAATTTCAATGCTTCAAAATCACAAACCATCATAATTCTCTCTTCCCAAATGAAGAAACATAAAAGGTTCATCTGTTCCTGGTGGGCTTATGGCCAATGTAGTAGGGCTTCGTCATTCACAAGTGAAAACTTGGGTTTAATACTTGATAATGTTACCTGAAATATACAGCGCTAAAATGTTCAATTTTATTGTGTTAAACTAAAGTGTTATGCATACAGAGTAATAAACCTGTGTGATTAATTTAGCTACAAATACTTTACATCGGTTATTTAACGCCTTAGAAAGACGTTTCCGAGAAGAAACTTTAATTAACGTTCTTTTCTTCAAAATATTTCACAAGAACACTATTTTGATGCGACCCGACCTTATATTCTCTCTGTTCCTTTGACATTTGAAAGAAGAGAGATATGAGTAAAATGCTAAGATCTGGTTCATTCATTTCACTAGCACGCCATTTCAAAATGTCAAATTCTGCCTTCCTTTAGTATTTAGATGAAATAAATCTATATAAATATACTTCAACTTATGATACAACATGCTTTTCTGGCTGTTTTTCACGATGATCTGCCGAATAAAATTAATAATAAATTGTTAAACTAGTGGTTTTCCCTAACGTTTTCGCATTCTTTGTAGTGGCCACATTATGTTATACTACTACTTGAACATACATTTATGATTATTTTAATTAAACATTAATTCAAAATAACGTGTCAATTTATTCACTACATTTAGTTCGACACAATCAAAAAGTTTTTTTAATGGAACGTTTTTTAGAAAATTATGTTTTAAAATGGTTTTCTTTACGCCAAACTACGCAAAAACAACTATTGTTTAAAAAATTGTATGTGACTATATTAAAGATTTAATTTCTCTGAATAAACTTCAGATATATACTAGTGATACTGCGACAGAACGTACTTTCTCGCATTATTACATTTGACATTTTCGAAAATTCAGAGTTCTACGAAAATGAGATCCAAACTATTCCTTTATAATCCCTTTTTCTAACCATTCGTTTCTAACCGAAAATTTTTAAAACAAATTTAGAGCGATTTTGAGACTTTTATTCGTTATATTTAGCGCCAAATTATCCAAAACAATTCATATTTTCGAAAAATTGAATTAAAGATCCTTCTTTGAAGAATATATTCCATTAAAGGAAAAATATCTCAATCTTCAATATTTTATTTGTAGGAAAACGTCAAAAAATTGCACTATTGCAATTTTCAAAAACTCTGGGAATCTAACGAACATTGGATCTGTACCATTCTCTTAAATGTGCTTCATGTTATCCAAAGCCGCAGTTTGATCAAAAAATTGGTGCCATTTTTGAGAATATTTTGAAAATGATTTTGAGATTTCATGTGAAGTACCGTCAAAAATCAGTATATCTACTTGAAACTTCCAAAGCCTCGAGTTCATGCAGATTGATTACGGAATCTCAATTTTGAAGAAAATAGACTCAACGATTTAGGCACACTAGCACCTAAAGACCATAGACAGATTGTGGCATGAGCATTTTGCTGTGAATCCATTTTTCGGTATGAAGGTCCCACAAGATATGGATTCTATCTGCATCACGAAGATAATTTTTAAAGAATATTTTTATATATTTAGCAATACGATTTACTCATTTTTGCGTTATCAGGGCTCGGAAGTAAGAGTTTATCTGCGGAAAATTTGCCTTTTTCGACGCACGATTACATAATTCAATGCAAATTGCGCCTGTGGCACTTTTGTAAGCGGTTTTGCTCTAGGTAAGAAAAAATGGGTGGAAAAAGAGCGCACCATGTTAGAGAAAATTTAGATTCTGTCATTCATGTAAAGCACACCCCAAAAACAAAATATACTTTCAAGTTCAAGGGGCCACAGCATCAGGGGATAATCTGGGTATAGTAATTGTGGTGAAAATCCTAACTACGGTTATACCCTCATCTATATAGACTGACGGTCACAAACCTTTGCCGTGCCAATACCGAGCTTTCGATATCAAGGTCCTACAGAACGTGGGTCGTTCTTACCGAAACATTATGACTACAGTATGTGCTACGAGTAGAAGCAACCATTTTGGGGAAAATGCTATTTTACGAAAATTATAGAAACGTCTCAAAGAAATCATCAAAGAAAGGTAGATATGACTTGAGGTTGATTATTATTATTATTATTATTATTATTATTATTATTATTATTATTATTTTACCCCCACTTATGTTTTAAAAATAAAAATTGTATCGAAAACTACTTTGCAATGGGAAGAGAAAATAATTTACTGAACTACATGAAGACTAGTAATAAACGTCACGCGTTTTGCCGGATCATACACCATTGCCCTCCACATCCCATGCTCTTCTTGTTCCATTTCCTTTGTTTTCTAATGCGAGTAGTTCAGAAGCTTCCTTTCCTTGAAACCTTCCTTTCCGCTTCTTTTCATGAAACGGGGCGAACCCTAAACTCGCGCCTGGTCTCCCAACATGCGTGTGAGAGTTGAGCATGTAAGTGTGAGGGTAAGTAAGCGGTGGAGGCTCTGCGCACACTACCACTGACCAAGAACATCGGGCAGCCTAATGAAACGGAGGGTATGCAATCGTGCAGAAATTTGTTTTCGCCGCGTTAGCCATGTGTTACGTTGGATTTCTTGCGCGCTTTCTTACATGAGATATGAACGCAGTTTTTGCGCCAATGCCGCCTGACAAAAACCTAGAAAGGCAAACAGCCTCTCCCCCCTGTGCCGTCAGCCTCGCGTCATGTCTTCTGCCCTTCGGCTGACGGCTCTGACAGCGGAGGCGATTGTTTGACTGTTGCAGGCGTGGGCTACGCCATCTGTCTCCTGGACGTGTACATGGGGATGTCCTACAACACCATCATCGGCTGGGCGGTGTACTATCTGTTCGCCTCCTTCCGCTCGGAGCTGCCCTGGACGACGTGCGACAACCCGTGGAACACCAAGGCGTGCCGCCCCGTCACCGCCGACGACCGCGACGAGAACTCCACCAGCCCCGCCGCAGAGTTTTTCGAGTGAGTCGCCTGCTTTTGCTTTGCGTTTTCCTCGGCTAGAGGTACAATAGGAGAAACGTTTTGGCGAACAAGGAAATGCAATGGCACAAACGTCGTTAGCTAACAATTCGATTGCGCTCGGTTTTCATAAGAAACGATCGCCGGCAAAGATGGCTCAACATCATCCGACCAGGAGGAACTGGGTTCGACTTTCAACGGTGGTAGGATTTTAGACACTCGATAGATAGCTAGGTCGAATTCTGCGCTGCATTAAGGAGAATTCTATCGGCCGGCTGCTCTGATTGGCAGTTTTCCGTTGTTTCTCAGGTCAATACAAAATGAATGTCAGAGCAGTATCCTAAAAACGGGTCACGGACCGCGCGTGATCTTTACATCCTCTTCCTTGCCCTATTCTCACTTCTTATACACACTTTCCACATTTGGACCGCGAAGAGGAAAGATAAACGTCGGATAGTTAAGTATGTAGTCAGTCATTAAGACGACTCTCTAATGAGGATGGTCATTAAATCTGACCGAAGAATGGGAAACAGAGGCATTGCAAGGATACCATGTACATTTGCGAACAAGACTGTGAAAGACACGCAGAATAACAAAAACATTCAACTTCTGATGCTACTTAACATGAAATGTAAGACATAAAAAATGTTACAGAGACCGTGGCAAAACAAACCACTATGGACAATATCTAAAAAGAATAGACAAAGTGCAGGTTAATAAAGATAAACCATGTATGGCGCTTAAAAGGGGAAAAATGAAGCTAGATTCGGAAGCTGTTGTATTAGCTGCACAAGATCAGACGTTCAGAACACGACATTATGATAAAACTGTTCTCAAAATTCCCCAAGATGATAAACGACCAACAAATTCTAACAGGTTGCACGATAGCTGGAAACAAACCGGATATTATTATCCGGAATTGGAAAGAAGAACATGTCTACTTGTAGACGTTGCTGGGTCATGCGTTTAAAACGTCGTATCCAACGAAGCAGAGAAACGACTTAGATACAAGAATTTCGAAATCGATATAAGCCGAAAGTGGAGTGTAAAAGCACAGATCGTCCTGTTGGTTATCGAATCTCTGGAATTTGTTCCGCAAATTTCTGTAAAAACGTGGCTAAACTCCCAGGTCATTCAATAGACTGGGAAGAGCAAGACATTGGTTTATTGGGATCAAGCCACAGTTTGCACAGAGGTTGTAGAGGCACCGGGAGTCCCTACATCTGCTCCTCGTGAAGCTGGTTGCTACCTGAAGTATGCAACCAACTTATAACATATTTAGTCGTGAAGTAGACGAATAAAAATAGTAACAATAATAACAATAATAACAATAATAATAATAATAGAAATAGTAATAATAAATAATAATAATAGAAATAGTAATAATAAATAATAATAATAAATAAAACTAAAATGATATAGCGATTTAAATGTGTCTGCGCAGTGACACATTGATGGTGAGAATGCTTGAAACAGAAATTATGTTGGTGGTACAAGCTGCGGCTTAAAAACGTTAACTGTGTACTCACCATAATCATAAGATATGCTATACATCAGAATAAAATCAGATTATAACATTATCTGGTTGCTACCAACAAATGTAGTTTTTAATATATGGCGCTGATTAGGATAAACTTTCCTCGCGCAATGTATAACTCTGTAAATATTAAAATAAGATTATTATACTTTAAAAATGTAGATCAAGGCATCTGCATAAAAATGAACGAAATGATAAGATTAATTTGTTGCTTATTAATAGTACATGTGAAACTTTTGTTCACACTAGCGTTTTCTCAGAAATTAGTGGCACTCACTAAGCCTGTGACAAGAACGAAAATGCGTTCTAAAATTTAGAGTAACAATAGTTATAAATTAGAAAACAATTTTTGTTCATTTTACAATATCGAAAAGCATCTAATATCCTTCTTCTTTAACTCTCCCAGTGTTTAAAGTGCTAAAGAGTCGCAAAATGTTCGTGCATTACTCTTTGCGACAATCAGGTCATTGACTGCTTTTGATCGAGACCTTTCCGCTGAAGCGAGGTCGGGACATGTTAGGTCGTATCCCGTTCGGTCTGTGATGATTCTTAGGAAATTGACTTCAAATCCACCTGAAACTCATCACCGAGAGCCGTGAAAACGACCGGAAAGACGTTTGGAATTCTCAATTAGTGGATTTAATCGACCCAACTCCAAATATCGCGAATATCTCACAGACATAGCCAAAACGCGAAATGTCTTAGTCTCCCGATTTTGAATCGAGAATTACTTAAGCCATTTGCTCCTGAAGCCAAATCAATATTATCAAATAGTATTATCAAAATAAATCATCAAATCAATATTATTTCTTCGTTCCTTAATTGTTCAGTCATTTCGATTGAAGTATATAGTCGTGTCCTGCACCATCTGATAAACTGTTGAGAAAAACGCGAGCGCTGTGGCAGTTTGTCAATTTCTCCGCGATCCAAGTTTGGAAATTGCAACGCATGTTTCCAACTTCACAAATTACCTTCCAAATCTATCAACGTCGCTTGATGACTCAGAAAAGTTGGATTCTTCGCAAGTGATGTTCCAATGAGTTACAGACTGCGACGGAATTCGAGAGTTTCGTAATATATTTTCTACGGCTATGCTACATCTGAGGACAGAACAGTAAGGAAATCAATTAATATACAAGGAGCAACACGATGGTATGCATTTGACATCCAGAATGATTCGTTTAAATTGTACTCTAACATACAAAATGTATTTATCACCAGACAAAGGAATTGTACTCTTCGTGAAGCATTAAAAGTGTAAATGCACAAAGTCAATCTCATAAAAATTTATTCACAACTGCTGTTAACTCCCAAAGAGAATAATGCAAACTGCGGAAAGCACGAAAAGCAAATTCACGAGATCTCACTCATTGTGGAAAAATTGCCTCTTCTGAATTAACACGCAGTACATTTATATTCTAGGTGAAGTGTTTTAATTGGCAAAGACGAACATTTCAAGAATATTGAAGTCGAATCTCAACTAAAATTTCAGGTCGATTCTAGGTTACATTTAAAGTACTTGTGGTTTGATTAAAACAAAATCACAATCAAACTGCGTAACTTAATTATTTGAATGCTAAGAGAGATACGCCTATGCGACGTTTGACTTTTATATTACAAATTTTCTACAAAACTTAATACTGCATATTTTTAATCTTTGTTTATAAAGTTTACGAAAGAAGTATTATATGTTACAAGTCTTAATCTAATTATAGAAAATGAGTTTTAATCCTTAGACGCACGAAACGTTTTTCCGCCAATACACAACATTCATGCTGTTAAACCAGATCTTCTGACTGTTACAAGCTCACTGGAATTCCTAAAGTACTGCAATTATTAATCTGTAAATTTTAAAACTTAAGCTATTATGTTTCCTGTCTTCTATCACACTAAATATATACTTTGCATTCTAATTTAACTAATGACAGCAATAGAGGTAAAACCAGGTACGCATGAAACGTTATTAAGATGACACCTTCGCAACAGTACTAAACGCAAGAGTTCGTAAGGCAAGGAATGAGCTTTCGCACGTATTATCACCAGCACATCGGCATCCAACAAGTATCCCCTAGCACGCCCATCGTGGCGTATCGCCTATGGTAATCCTATCCTTGCTCGTCCAGCACAATGGATGCGAATGTGGGCGATTGCGCCTTGGTGCTGAGCCCCGTTGCGGCGGGCAGCCGTATAACTGCGGCCGTTAACCGGTTAAAGCAGCCGACGTGGCGCTTTATCTCCAGGCGCCCGCCGCAGCTGGCCGGGAGGCGCGCTCTAATTCCGTCTCTTCCATAAAATCGTCTGCTTCCGATGGGGGCGGCGCAGCCTGTGCGGCGGCGCTGCCGCACGATTGGTTGACATTTCCGCCGCCCGCCCCCGCCCCCGCCTTAACTTCCATTTCCCGCGTTGCGGAAGTCCCCGCTGCTTTGTTCGGCGCCCTTCTACCTTTTCGGCCCCTTCCAACCCCGTTCTCTCGCCGGCGCCCTCGCCGGCAGCGCCGTTAGATGTTGTTCAGGGGAGGCTTAACCATAACGTTCATTAGAGCAATGATTTCCAAGTACAGTTTTCATTCGTTAACCTGTCGAAGAGTTGCCAATGACTAATGTTCGAGTTTCCATTCGGGTGTTACTGTACTCTGTATTCGGGCATAAATGTTACCAGCTTCTACAGCATTGATGGTATTGAAGATGTTTGCCTTTTGCCCACGAAATGTGACTAATTTAATTTCATGAAGTTTCTCATGTAACATTTGCCCTGATTGGTAGGCAATTCATTTTGCACTCAGCAAGTGCTCAAAAACCCTTAACGTCAGATACTGACCTGTTCAAAATGACTCTACTGCTAAATGAGTATTTAAAATAGAAGGAAGGTTATGATGGTAGGAGGGCAGCCGTAAGGTATAGACTAGGTATAAGTTAAAAGATATCATTGGTTGGAAAGGAAGGTGCGGTGTGCGTAATTGGTGCGATTGAGGAGGAAAATCAAAGATCATATAAATATCTATGCATGCAATAGGATAAATTAAACGGAATATTACAATAATTGTAGTGGAATTGAGAAAATGTGTTTAATTTGTGAATAATTGAAGTGACAAATTTGGTAATATAGCTAAACCAACGACTAAACAGATGTATCGTATCAGTACTGTATGTAGTTATTATTAAAAGGAACTACATAAGGTATTTTAAACAGCAAATGTTTTCACATTAGCGAATTTTGAAACAGAAGACATTGAAATTAAGGAACTATGCATTATTTTCCCAACGTCTGTAATAAGACAAGAGAAGTTTGTCATATTTTACTTCACTACACTCTTTATAATGTCAATACTTGTTAGCTTGACTCACTTTCACTGGAACAATATTGAGTAATTAGAATATTTGTTAATGAAAAATAACTCTTACTACATAGATGTTTGGAATTGTGAATATTTTTCAAATTAGCGTCATTTGCAACTCAAGAGTTCGAAATTCAAGACGCTCGCTTGTACTAATAAATAAAAAGAATTACGAATTAATTTCTCTATCTAAGTAATAAGATAGGAGAACGAATATTCATGAAATTTTACTGACCTATACTATTTACAACCTCAATTTGCCATATTACTGCCAGGTTGACTTGCAGTCACTTTCAGTGGATCTATATTGAGCAATGATAATATAACAGGTTGCAATTAAAAATTATTACCATTACACACGGTACTTGGAATCGCAAATATTTTCACTTAGGGACGTGTCAATTAGCAGAGTTCCGAATTAATATCGCGTGTCAGTAATGACAAATTAAAGGAATGACGCATTATTTTCCTTGACGGTTGTAAGTAACAAGACAGGAGAATGACTCGTCATATTTTACTCTATTGCACTATTTACAATGTCTATTTGATATATTACTTCCCAGAAATTTGACAGCTCGACTTGCACTTGCTTTCAGCGGAACAATATCGGGCGCTGGCGTTCTTGTGCGTCCCTCTACTTCCGTGAAACCTTTATGACTCGCCAGCTCCAGAAACTGCTTTTTCATTTCGTCAGACAGGTGTGCGCAGGAACACAAATGTTTGAAGCGGAAAACGTACGAGTTGTGCGTGACATGTCGAGAAACGGGACAGAAACAATTTTGAAATGCGTTCTTCAGTTCTTGCGAAAGTGTTTCGGTAAATATACTATTGACAGCATATTAAGGTAATGAACTGTCATTCTTAAATGTGAAACTGATATAAAAATAAATACATTTTTATTATTTTGCTAATTGAATTAGTTCAAGAAAGATCTCAAAGTTACTGTGTTCTAAAGTACTGTCTATAGCGATTGTTTTAGCAACCATGTCTGAACAAAATTGTTGTGCAAATAAATAACACATTTTATATTTAGTCATACGGTGCTTTTAAAAGTGTTACATTCCCTGTCTCAGCAATATTTACAATTTAAATTATTTTGTAACAAAATGTATCAAATTAATTAATTTTCTGATATTCACAGAGATTGTAGAAGTCTACCTCTCAGTTTATGCGCTTTCTAAGGAAGTGTCTGGTCGTTATTTTTTCTTTTATAATACATGCACTTATTTGTTTTCATCACAACTGTAATATGTTTGAAAGAATATTCCATTTTTGTCAACGATGAAAACAGAGTACAATCTCCTTAGAAAACAATTGGTGTTGCTTCTAAATGGATAAGTGTATATCTACCCGAAACACATACCAATAATAAACCCAAACTTTCCCCAAGTTTTTTTCATTGAAATTCCTTCAAATGCACAGGCAAGGCTTTACAGAGAAAATCCAGGATTTAACAAGGCTTGTTGTTTCAGCACATACACAAAAATAAGGTGGTTTGTGTTTAAATTGAGAGGACATTCGTTATACATCATGAGTCACTTCTCCAATAAAGAACTTTGGAATTCTATTTGATAAGAAATTAATATGTAAATCACATATGAATGCAGTATCAAAAAAAATATAAAAAAAATTCAAAATTATTTCCCAATTAAATGACCGCTCTTCATTGAAAATTGAATGTCGACTGTTACTATTAAAGTCACTTATCTATTCCACCATTACTTACAGATGTCCAATATGGGGATGCGAACTATAAACCAAATTAAAGTAATCCAAAATAAATGTGTAAGAACTACTCTAAATGCTCTCTGTTTAATTACCAATCAACAAATTCTTAGGGAGTTACAATTTCAAAACTAAAGGAAATTATATCCAAGTTAGCAAATAGTTTTTACAACTTACTTCCTCAAGAACCATCTTATTTTACACTCGAGAAGATGCAGTCTAATATAAAGCCAAAAATTCCTTAAGACAAGTTCAACCTCTCTCACACATTTCGCTCCACAGTACAATAATTTTCTGGCCACATTGTAATCTAAAACAAATTAATTTAATTAACAATCAATTCCAACGATCTCACTGCTGGTCATATGCTATTAAATCCTTTTAAAGACCGTGTTGACAAACTAGAAGAAAACAAATTAAACAAGAGAACATTCGTTACGTCGTAGCGTCATTCGCAACACAAACACAATCGCGCTTAGCAACGAACGCGACAACAGTTCGGACAAAGACACGAACACATTGATCCAGTGACCAACTGAGCGACGTGTTCAGCTGAATAAATAACGACCGCGCCGGTGGGAAACAGACATCTTCAACGTATCGACGGGCCGTGCGACCCGGCGCGCCACGGCGGGTGCGTAGCGAGGCACGTCAAGGTTCACTGGCAGGGAGCGAGGCCGGAAGGTGCCTCGATGGGATGAAAACATTCCTTTATTAAAATTATCTTTGCACTCATGTTCAGCTGCAGTGCCTCTCAAGGGAGGTTCCAGGGTTCGAGACGTGACGGTGGCACGATTATCGACACTGGGTACGTTGGATTCAGCTGCTGCCTAGATAGGAATTCTGCTCTGATTAGTAGTTTTCCATGGTTTCTCCGATCAACACCAAGCAAATGTCGGATCAGTAACTCAGTACAAACAGGCCACGGACCACGCACGATCTTTGCTTCCACTTCCTTGTTCTTTCCTCACCCCTTACTCACACACTCTTACACCCACATGCACTACACTTCCACACTCCCACCGGAAGACCGGTCGGGAGCGTAGAGAGCTCGTTCGGTTGCGGCGCTTGCGGCGTTGAGGGAGATAAGAGGATGGGAAAACCCTTACGCGCTATATTGGCGCCGGATCTCACCATTGAGTGGGAGAGGAACACCGCCGACACCTCTGAAAAACATGCACTACACTAACAGGAATAATTAATATAACAGTGTACGCGACAGTGTACACGAGATAATCGATCACTCTCGACCTGGGTGATCAATGAGAAATAATTGATGTAGTTCAATATCAACCAAGCCTAGATATACTAGTGCATGGTATCTACTATTAAAATATACAGATAAACAAAACTATAAATTGAGAGTTATGTCGAAAAATAGACACTTGAGACAGACACAAAAATAGACACTTGTGCAAGGAAGGAACGACGTGTTTTAATGTGGCGCGGATATAAGCGAATGGCAGGGCGAGTCGAATTTAAAGCGATAAATTGTCAGCAACGGAATGACGTTCCTTTGAAAACGACAGCCATACTAATAAGGCCATAAGGAAACATAAGGCTATAACTTTACCCGTGAAATTTGCACAAAGCAGGGATGTCAAATATATTGAGTTGTCCAAAATGATGAGGAAATTAGTTTCTCTGGTATGGCGTGAAAACCAAACATACAATTGTCATATGGATTAATAGTTAAAACTTTTTGATAGCTGTTACTATTCTCGTCCCTTAAACAAGAATCACAGACAGACTCAATCTAATGAAACTGTAAAATTATGGCAAACTGGATGCCATTGCCAAAACTATTATCCTGAAAATAATGTACAAGAATGACGCACAAGAGGATAAAGGTCAAGAAACTTTTTTTCTGTATCCTGGATTCCCAAAACGTATACTGATGTCTTAGAATAAATGTTGCAAATTTCTAGATTATAGAAAGGGGTTGAAGTAAACTGTTGGCCAATGAACGTGTCCCCTTACCTCTAGGCAACGTATCATTTTCGGGTACACACAATCTCTTCGGCTGCATTACATTGATTGATTAGTGATTCCGCTTGGTCATTAGTTTAGTAAGAGTGATGCACGTGTTCATCGTGAGAGGTTGCGGTGATCTTCCCCCGCTGGATGGCGAGACCCGGCGCCGACCCACGTCACGTCGGCATACGGGGATTTTCCCCACCAGCTATCTCCCACCAGCCTGGCACTAACCTAACCGGTCTCCCGACAAGCGTGATAGTGAAGTGCGAGTAAGTCAGGGGTGAGGATAAGGTAAAGAAAAGGAAAGGAGAAATTGTGCACGGTTCATGGCCCCTTTGTCAGGGTACTGTCCCGGCATTCGCCTGGTATTGATCGGAGAAACCACGGAAAACTACTCATCAGAACCACTAAATTATTCTCCAGACAGCGACTGAACGCGACCTAGCTATCTAGTTAGTGTAGGAAATTCATTCCAACGTCGAGACTCGAAACCTTGAACTTCCGATCACAGGCACTGCAATGGCATCTACTGATGCTCTGAGCCATCTTTGCCGGTCGACTGCATTAGAATGTGACCTGTCGAACTCTAGTGCATAAGAATCAGTGTATACGAAGTGAGGGTATAATGTATCCTCTAGTTATACTTTTATTTTTATTTACTTAGTATAGGAAGGTCGTAGAGGAAGTATACGACGTATTTATTAACGCACAAGTCAAAACTCAAGAAATTTGTCCCAATAAAAGTAATACCATATATTTAATCTGTAATTTACACTCTTAACATAATTTATATTCGATCAGTTTCCCAACAGGGTCGATATCGCTCCCTTGGGTGTCGATGGAATTTTGAAGGAGCCAATGAAGATGAAATGGGACAACTGAGTGGCAATTGCCAAATATGAACTGGCGACTGGTCGGTGTAATCTAGAACACGATACAGTTGATTTCGAAAAATATTCCTACAGTTGATGGTAGTTTTCTAATTAAAAGCTTCAAAACATTTGATGTCAATTACAAATTTGTTCCTCTTCTTGTGCGTTTTAAAAACTCAGTAAATTACGCTTTTTTCGCAAAAAAATATTTTTTGCTATATGCCTTGCGGAAAAGTAATAAATAAATATTAAATTCACTCAATATACACTAGTGCATTTTATAGTCATTGCACAACCATGAAAATTAAAAACAAAACTACTCGCAGGTGCATGTTTCTCGGATTATCATTGGAAATTAAGATACTCGTACTATTGGAATTGTTATATGTAACTCGCTAATGCAATTTTTTGTATTATGATTACGTATGCAAGACTGCCAAGGGGTCGATGAGGCAAACAGTTCTTTGAAAAAGCGTCGAAGAAACGTTTGGAAATCTCCAATTTAGATCATGTTTTAATAACGTGAAAATTTTGTACACAGTATTCTAAAGGTAAGCAACGTGTACCCTTTTTCGCCCACTGTATCCCACTGTGCGAAGCGGGGCGGATTGGTCGGAGACGGGTGTTATTGCTATTGATTGAGCAGCTGCGGCGGCGGCGGCGGCGGCGGCGGCGGCGAAACCCTCTCGGCCGATCTGCGCACCCTCCGCGCCCCTCACAGAGCGACTGAAGTGGCGCAACCGGCGAAGTTTGGAAACAGGGGCGGCGGGGGGGGTGAAGTGGAGGGCGGTTCGGCGCGGCGGCATGCGTGCGCTGACAAGAACGAAGCGGCTGGGACACTCGAGATCGCGCGGGAGACGGTAGAGGAGGAGAAGACGACGAAAGGAGAGGGAGAGCGATGTGTGGATGGTGGAGGAGGCGGGAGTGAGTGGGCGGATTAGGGAAGCGAGGAATCCAAGTGGGGAACAAGGCGGAGGGGGGCGGGTGCGTTAAAGGGAAGACACGGGAATCGGAGAAAGGGTGGAAGTTGGGGTTGCGGCAAAGGCTCTGTCGTTATTCATTTGGCGAGAGAGGCATACGTGTGGAGACGCACAATGAAATTCCTAGGATCCAGGAGTTAACAACGTAGGATCGCGAAGCCTAATTAGTGCAAGTACAGGTACTGGAAGTCGAACGGAGAGAAGCAGGGTTCCGAGCAATGGAATCAGGTATGCACAGGCGTGCCGATGTCGAAAAGCGGGGACGCCACAAGTAGAGAGATGGAGCGAAGCCCTCGAATAGCAGAAGAAATGATTTAGTATGAGACGAAGGCGGGAGCTAAGACGGTGGTGAGAAAAAACCGAGGACACCGAGAAGTGGGCAGAGGAGGAGCAGGGTCTCCAAACGGAGTGGGATACGGAAGAAGCGTGGACGCCGATTAGAAGATCCCTCTAGTGTGGAAGGACGGAGCTGGGTCGCCAGTGTTGGAACGGAAACACTACACGTGCAGGAGGAAGGAGGGACTCGACAAGTGGGGAACGCAGATTAGCAGGCGATCCCGTATGTGAGCGGCGACGCG
>BOPP01000197.1:1636493-1650389 GCA_017312745.1 Gryllus bimaculatus
CCCCTCCCGCTGCGCTACGCGCAACCAGAGACAGAGAGAGAAACGGGGGAAGGGAGAGAAATGGCGAAGGTTCGAGGGACGGACAAAGTGAGAGACAGGGGGAAAGTGAGCAGGAGAGAAGGTAAAGTCAACGGGTGGAGATAAGCCAGCAGTTCAAGGCGATGTGACCTGCAGAGAGAGAGAGAAAACAAGAGAGGGAGGAGGGGATGGGGGAAACGCTGGACGCTGATATTACATATCCCTCTCGCCATCCCGTCTAGAGAGAGAGAGCACAGAAAGGTGGAGAAAGGAGAACACGCAGATACTACAATAACGGAGAGAAACAGTAAGTGGTAGGACGAAGAAAGAGAAAAGGATGCAGAGGGAAAATAGTAGAGAAACGCAGAAGTAAGCACGGCTCGTGATGGCGTCAAGCGAGTGAGAGAAGGAGGAAATGAGCTGGAGAGAGAGGAAGTGGGCCAGAGTAGGAGAGTGTGAGGGATAAAAAGCAGAAGAAGAAAGAGCAGGCACGAGTAAGGACAAGCAGAGAGGAAGGTGGGAGAGAGACTGGGAAGAGAGAGGGAAATTGAAAGCTGGAATAGGGCGCAAGAGAGTTCGCGTAAGATGGCAGCGCTAGGCGATATGCAATACGAGTGCACTGAAAGAGATACCCAGATAATTATGTTAGACCACTGCGAATGAAAAAATTGCGCTTCCTAAGCTTGAGCTTCAATCTTTAATTGAGCTTTAAATCTTTTCTAAGAATTATGTTGTCGTAGGTTCCACAATTTTAGATTTACTACATTTCCACTTCACGTGGCGTCGAGAAGTTTTAATTCAAAAATTAAATAAAGTTCTTTTTACACAAATTTGTAAAGGAATATGGGGTTATTGTATTCATAGTGTTTTTCTAAGTTTCTCTCTACTTTTATAATTTCTAAATTAATCTAAGTAATCGAATAACCCAAACAATATACAAACAATATACGTACATCAGATACAGAATGGATCCGGTTTCTTAAAAATCAACTTTTAATGAGACAAAGTGTTTTACTGTATTATTAAACCGTCAGGGAGTGAAAGCCTTAAATAATATTGAAACTACCTTTCATAGAAATGTTTCCTTTTGCCAAAGTAAATTCGGGGAGGGCTTTTTCATATTACTTAGGTAATATTATTATAATTCAGCTTACATCCTAATTCATCTGGCACCACCTGAAAAAACTCTTCAGCAAAAGATATTTGAACTTTGGCGTTTTCAAAAATTTGTAATTTTTTATATTTCAGCTGGTTTATAGAAAATATTACTTGAATCATGTTCGTATGCGCACTTTTCTCACTTCAAGGCGAAAAATAATAAAATATATTTCCCCTAGAAATCGTGAAAATCTCACACCGGGCTTAGAGAATTAATCCAGAACAAGAATTGCTAAACTACCAAAAGTGCAGCTAACGGTCCTCCTATTACCAATAAAGTTTAAGAAATATTTATGCATAAAAACGTTGGAGAATTCGAGAAACGTAATAAGAGATTATATGAAGCATTTGTATTCACAAGGGATGGTGAATGGCATTCAATTACTTAAAGAAGCTTTAACGTAAATATTAACGATTTCAGTGTTTTCGGTTGAAGTTTAAAAATCCGTGATTTATTAAGTGTGGGAAAAAAATACTCGTAAAATAGTGAGCATTGGCGTGAAAATTGTTCAAAAAATTTATGAATGTTGCACTTTTTCAATTCAAAATTTTGAATAAAAATCACACCTATTCCATATTGATAGGCGCTAAGCAATTTTTATAATAAACTAAGCGAAGATAAGCTCACGATCACCGTCAACTGTCAAAAACAGCGCAATCTATTTTCGCGTCCGGACTGAATGATAATCTTGTTCGGTTCGTCCGCTCATTTATTTATATTCCGTCAGCCGCGCTCGGGCAGTTTGGGCTTAATCTTCTTCTCGGCAATGCCACGCGTGTAATCGTATCAACAAAGTGAAAATGAAAGCCGCGCTTGGGCACTAGCGCTCGCCCGCACAAACCCACAGGAGCAGAGTGCCCATCTGGGTTTGGCTCGCTCACCGGCACGCTCTCCGTTAAAACCGACCTACAAGTCCCGTCGGGAACAATAAAGTGTTAAAATATAACCCGCCGTAACTCAGGGAGTCGGGTTCACCTGCAGAGAAGCCGGAGATAAAATAAAAGGTGCAGTTTAGCTTAGAGAGCTCATCTGGAGCACCGCGTATACAAGCGCTTGAAGCCTAATACGAGTATTTGCGAGTTGTCAGGATTCTTTCATGTTTTCTAAAGTATGAAAAATTTCATCCCAAATAGCTTAATCCACACGTGTGATTTTTAAGCTTACTAGTTTTAAGCTTGTGACAGGGTGCAGAGGATTTGAATGGAGATCAAGCAAGCAAAATCTCCACTAATAATGCGGTCGCGGCTTCGTTGCCTTCTCTTATCACGACGACGATGACAGGATTTTCGACACTAGCTTGTCAGTAAGGTCGAGTTCAACCGCTGTCTGGAGGATAAATTTTAGCACTGGCTGCTCTGATCGGTAGTTTTTTTGTGGTTGCTTCGATCAACACCAGCCGAATGCCGGAGTAGTACTCAAACAAACGTGCCACGGACCGCGCGCGATCTTTCCTTCCTTGTCCTTTCCTCGCCCCCTTACTTCCACACACACTCACATGCACTACTCTACACACGTGTCCGGGGACCGCCCAATCGGGAGATTGTCCCGGCTGGGGCCGTGGCTCACTGGTGGGAGGTACCTGGTTGGCTGAAAATCCCCGCGAGCGTATGTAGGTCAGCGCAGGATCTCGCCAGCCAGCCAACGGGGGAAGCTCACCACGTCGTCCCGCAATAAAATATGCACTCCCGCAACTGACACACACAATTCCGTAATTATTCAAGTAACATCGTAATTTACTTCCATACAATCTCCCTACCATCTATCCTAGCTGCTAGTACCAAACCACCACAAAACCATCTATTGAGGATGGAGTAAATGTAAAATCTTCCCTCCCCACCCAGGAGCAAAAAATAGTTTGTTCTTATAAATTATATCAATACATTTAAAATATTAGCCCCTGAAAATGGCAATTGAGGTCACAAAGCTTTAACAATAATTTTATATAATATTTTTCATATTCAGCAACACAATAAGACTGATAGACTAGAAAAATGTATCACTAGCGGTTTCACGAAATTGCCGACGTGACTTGTAATTAATGACTGATTGAAATGACTGATGATGCATGGAACAATGTTGTGGTTGTAAATCCTCGAACGGACAGTATAATGTGGCTGTTAAAACATATTTCCTACTAAAAGCAATTTCCATTCATCAATAAATGCAGAAGCATACTTACCGTATTTATCTTCCGGAATATTGTTACTGAATGTATTAAAAGAGCTATTCACAATTCGAATACAAAATAATTAGAGGAACATAAATCCACATTTTCCCTCCTTGAAAAAGTAAAATTATATTTTGATGCACAGCAAGAAAAAAGTTTCATTCATTTCGAATAAACATTAAATGACAAGTATTTTTGTAACTTGGCAAAGATCACATTTATCCTAAAAGAAAGAATACAGAGAAGAACAAATAAGTCTAAAATGCTGAGAATATTAAAATACAAAAAATGAGCGAACGATGAAGTATTTTATGCCGTCATTCACGAGACTGAAATTATTATACCGGATAATTAGAACAATATGTAGGGTTTACCTGATTTTACAGGAGGACTGTTTAAAGGGGACTGTATCTCTATGAATATAAGTGGACAAGGTGACGTGTTGACCGCTTCTAGCCTCATTGTCAACGCCTTTTATACCCAGTATTCAATTCCTCCAGTAAGTGGAATATAATTTCTAGTAAGTTTCAGCAAACAATTGACCGAGAGTTCTATAGTTCTTCGAGATACAGATATATTACTTTGATACAACAGCATTTGAATCGTAGAAGAAAACATTTCTTTAACGAACCGAAACGCAATGAAACATACTAGTTGCCTGTGTATCTAGACAAAGACTCTGAAAAAAGGCACCGCCAAGTATTGAAGAGACGAGGAGAACCGATAACACGTTACGTTTGAAAACACCTTCGTCAAGAAGACGTATCGCCACGCGCTCCATCGAGCCGTGCAAAACCTGATGCCTCGCCGTCAGAACCCACACAAAAAAGGGGCGAGCGACTCGGGCTGTCCACTTTGCAGCGCGCTCCGCTCCATTCCTTGGCGAGCCGGTGGAGCGAGCGGGGGCGCGCGGTATGTGCTCCTGATCAGGCGGTGCGGCGCAGGCGGCCCCCAAGGCTCTGTGTTCCGGCCCAGCGGCCCGTCGCCGGCGTCTGCGCCACTTCAAAGCGCGTCACCCGAGTGTAACGGGTCCGGGAGGGGAAGCTCGCACTCCGAAATCAGGCCTACGGGTGGGGGGATGCGTGCGACGTGCGTGAGACAAGAAACACAAGCACCAATCTATAGGAGGAAAGCAGAAAAATGCACATCACCCCATTTTGTGCACATCAGTTATATATCATAATGATTGATTGATAGATAGTGATTCCGGGCGCGTCTGCTGCTAGGGTCATTAGTCCCGTAAGAGTATTGCACGTTTTCCCCCTCGGGAGGAGGAGGTGATTTTCTCCGCCGGCCGGAGATCCGATTCCGATCAACAGCCGGCTAGCGGGTTTTCCTCAATCAGGTATCTCCCAACAGCAGGGTGCCACCCCAGCCGGGATAAGCTCTAATCTCCCAACCGGTCTCCCGGCATGTATGGTAATGTATTGCATGTTATTGTGTGTAAATAAGGGGTGGGGATGGGACAAGGAAGAGGAAGAAATGATCGCGCGTGGCTCATCTTAGGGCACTGCTTCGCCATTCGCCTGGCGTTGATCGGAGAAACCACGGAAAAATATCGATCAGAGAAGCTGGCAGCTAGAATTCTCCTCCAGACAACAACTGAATTCGACCTAGCTGACAAGCTAGTGTCGAAAATACGGCCACCGTCGGGACTCGAATCTAGGATTTCCCAGTCAGAGGCACTGCAGGGACATCAGTTGATACCCTGATCCATCTCTTCCAGAATCATCATCATCATCATCATCATCATCCTTGCTTTCCTTTTGAAAATATCTTCAAAATATCACACACAAATAACATAAAATAGCGTAATACTCTGAACTCAGTGACTGTTACAATAACGAAGTTGAGTCCACAGGTTATGGCAAAATATTATTAAAAATGTGTTCGGGATACGGGTGAACGCGAGCCGAAACGGCTAAATATGTTGTGTGAAGGAGATAAGCACAAAATAATCGACAGTAGAATCATCGAAGGCAGGAATCTAAAACATGCAAACTGGTTTATTGATTAACATTATTGTAGTCAACGTCATTACTCCCAGCGGTGTTTCTGTGACCATCAAAGCCTGAATGGATCAGGTAGGAGAGGAGAGAAGAGAGAAACCCGCTCTCTGAGATGAGATGAGCAGGCGGGAGAAGAGGGTGGGCGCGAGGGGTGATGCGATGAGGCCTAATACGAAAGGTGAAATGAATCGATCGGTCGCATTGCGGACATAATAAAAATGCACAATAAGGTTTGGAGTTATCCTTATGTTTAAATTCAGCTTCATATTATATTGTCACCATAATTGCTGTCATTTTGGAAATATTAAAAAAACAAAGCCTAACATTATTAAATCAGGCGCTGCTATAATAATAGTTACATGTATCGTTTATGGCAATTAAACCTTACAAATCCTTCGGGATCGGTTGAACGTAAGAATGGAAGATCTAGAACTATACGGTATGTTGTTTTAGAGTGATGAGTTAGCCATTCGTCAAAAGAATTATCGAAATTATCAAAATTAAAAAAGCTCGCCGTTTTTATAGTGAATGTTTGTACTATTATCGTCAACACAGAATTTGTAACTTTGAGTTTGTTGCCCGTTGCCGAAAATGTTGTGATCTTCAAAGCGCATCACATGACCGCAAGGGAGCAGGACGGGAGATTGAAGCCTCAATTTCGAAATTATTCCTACGTGTGGGAGTAGGGAAGGGACATTCTGATATGATGTGACGCAGTAGGAAAGATAGGTGATGTAGCGCGTGCATCGATTTGTCGGATTGAAACGGAAGACGGGAAAGTGCGAAGCTATTGTTTTTATTATCATTACCTTCCATTACACATTATTTCATAATATATCATCCTCGCTGCCCTTGCGAATATATTTTTAATAACTTACACAAAACAGTTTAGTATTTATAACACAGTTATCGATTTAATAATGAAGTCACATACGTATACTCGTAGTGTACTGGGTTAGTTGTGTGATTTTAAATAATAATAAATTAAACAACCCACAAAATTTAAGTTATTTTATTTAGTACGAAAATACTGACCCGACCGCTAGCCTGTGTAAATAGGAAATGGAAGATTATTGCTAACAATGAAGAAAAAATTAAGGCACAACAAGAAAAGGAAAAAGTGAAAATAGCCGCAGAGGATGATAACCATGATGAAGTATCTAATAAATACAGCCTGCCAAATGTAGACGAGTACCAAATGCTTTCCTAATGTCAGTACAATTGACCGAGACGCGGCTCATCCCGGATATCCAAGAATGTATTGACTTCGGCCGCGGAGCCTACGAACGCAAACAGTAATTTTGAACGTTCACCGACTCTCTTCTCGTCGGTTGGGGACTGGTTCTGTTGAGCAAGCTGAATCCAATGCCCTTGTCCCCGACAGAACATTGTTTGTAAACAGTGATAGTTGTGAACGGGTGGTTGGCCCCGACATTGTGCCGTAGGGTATTTGTAAACATTAGACTGAAACCGGGCGCGCAGTAAAGGGAGAAGATCTCGGGTTCTACGAGAACTCGAATACGAGAATTCTGTAAAGCGTTATTAGGAAATCTGTATTAGTTATAAGTAGGGAGCGTATTTTTTGACCTAATACATCGCCAAAAATGATCAATAAAACGCACTTAAGTGTTTTTAAAATGCGCTAAAAGCAAAGAAAAATAACGTAAAAAATGGATCAAAACCAGTTCAGATGAACTACTCAAGCTGTTGGATATTTGTCTTCACTACAAAGCATTGTTCTAAGTCAAAAGAAAAAAATTATATTTCATTAAAATCCGCCCTCTAGTTACAAGATCATAAGACAGTCGAGAATTTAATTTGATTGGTAGATTAGTGATTCCCGGAGCGCCAACAAGGAAGATATCTAGTACCGTAAGTGTAGTACCGGTAGCGCATATATCATCGCGGGAGGTGTCGGTGATCTTCAGCCGCTAGATGGCGACATCCGGCACCGACCTATCGTCAGGCAGCGACGTTTTCCCCAATCAGGTATCTCCCACCAGAGGCGCACCGCCCCAGCCGGGACAAGCTCTAATCTCCAGAACGGTCTCCCGGTATGTTTGGTGGCGTAGTGCTTGTGAAAGAGAGAGAGAGAGAGAGAAAGTAAGGAATGAGGATAGGTCAAGGAAGAGGAAGGAAATATCGCGCGCAATTCCAGTCAGCAGAACGAACACTAAAAAGGGGAAAGGGGGGAGGGGAAAGCCTGTATTCTGTAAAACGGCTTCCAGACGGGAGATAAGTTATTCAAGATGATGGAGGGAGCTGTGAGGGAAGAAGAAGTCAGCAGAATTTGAAAATCAAAATGTCGAGTTCGAGAAATCTGAGAAAACGGATCGCTGTTTGTTGTTTCTATTATCCTTATATTGCCAGCATTACAGATTGTCATCACCGTAATCACATTTCTTGCTGATCTTTGGGATATATTCAAAAGAATTGTGTAGATAAAACTGCATAATATACTAAAATTTAAAAGTGCATTACGATACCTCTGGTAATATGTTTCGATGGATAGCGACTTTGTTGTTAAGATGGAGCGATTGCGGAATAACAGCAAGAGGAAATGAGAATCTCGAGAAACTCTACCGACTCTGTTTAGCTCAGAGCCCACATCGCCGCTGTCTCTACAGGAACGCCGACTGGAGATTCTACGGTTCGAGGCCCTATAATATCTTGGGTACATTTTAGTCGTTCTCGAACATGGAGCTTAGTACACCTCTGCGACATTTAAGTATGTTAAGTATTACGTTTATCAAGAACTTACTAAAAACAAATATACCTGCACCTATTCGCAACCGAAAATAACATTCCTTTAAATGAGCTATTGTTCAATTCATTTTGTTATATGTAGTTATTGCACACGTTGCTGGTTGTGTTTATGTTTGTGAGTTTTAAATTTCTGTTCATTGTATTAGCAAACTATTTTCATTTCTTATCAGATTAACAAAATAATATTGCAGTTTTATTGAAGTGTACCTACATGGCAATATCAATTTTCTCTCATCACTTTTCTTCTCTACACCGAGTTTTCAGACTATTTATATACCTACCAAATAATGAGAAAATCAGAATAATAAATATACGAGTTTTTTAATATTTGCAATTGTGTTTCAATGAAAACTGATTTTCGTAAGCATGGTGTTATGAATAGTTAAAAACAATTCTATGCAGACTTCAGAGATTCAGTTCGTTTTACTCTCAACATTTTCTAACGATTAAAAAAACACAAGTTAAATATTGACATGTGCAGGAAGAGAACACTCGTTCTGTTGGACTGAAATAATGTGAGCAATTGAGAGCCACGCGTCAGTTTACATTAAAGGGAATTAAAAATATAAGCTGTTGTATTTCGCACCTGCCAGCATAAAACAGAAAAAAGCTTTATAACAGGATATAAATGGAACGACTTTCCTTTCAAATCCTGATTGATGGAAATTTCGAGTCGTAACAAATGTGAGGAAACGAAGGTTTTTAGATTGTTTTGAGGAAGTATTTATATGTTAAAAACGAGGCACCAGAATATTTACGATATTTATAGTAAAATAATGTATATGAATACATAATAACAGTTACCCAAAGTATTTTAATCAATCAATGCAATTACTACGACGCAAGAGTCTTCATACTAAATGATGACCCACAATTCAGAAAATCACACGACTTTTAACCAGGCAGCATATTAGCCTCCCTTGCCTTCATTTGCAGCCTGAAGAGTATTAGCTCTGAAAATTACCGGTAGCTGCAGATTTAAATAAAATGCACGATCAACCTAAGGCAGGAGGCGTATAAAAGAGATTTCTTTAATTTTCAGCTTGTTCGTGACTTACCCACCCAACACTACTTCAGATGACACGATCGTAGGCACGTTAGGACATCAAAGTAATTTTAGGCCAATAATTATTTTCATATTTAGTGTGATACGAACTTGTAATTTCAAGTGTAATTCCCATAGATATTTTTGCCAAAAAAACGCAAATCTTTACAATTCAATAAACACGCACTTCTTTCACGAAATATACAATTTTTTCTATCGTAATAAATACCATATATCGTAATTTTGTTTATTGTAATAAATACTAATATCACCAAGACTAGAGGAGCCCCAAACCATTTGTAACCATTTGGAGATTATGACGTTTTTGGTGAAAATTCAATTATTAAATTTGTTACTAAATGTCTTCTTTAAGCGTAAGCGCACGCCCTGCTTGCTGCGCGTGTGCGTGTGCGTGTGCATTGCGGAGGCGGCTGTTGCAGGCGCAGCGTGCTGGAGCAGTTCCGCGCCGACGGCCTCAGCCACGTGGGCAGCATCAAGTGGGAGCTGGCTCTGTGCGTGCTGGCCGTCTTCGTGCTCGTCTACTTCTCGCTGTGGAAGGGCGTGCGCAGCGCGGGCAAGGTGCGTATTAACCACACGATCCGACCGACGCGTGTTGCCTTTCTTCTCCTCATAGGACATTTTGTACTGTGTACTAGTTGTGCTGAGTAATAAATTCTCTTATTTCCAGAATCTTATGTTTTGAGACAGTACAATTACGTAACCAGTTAATTGTATTTCATACAATTTTAATTATTGAAATAACTTGTTTTATATTGCAAATACTAAAATAAAATGTCATACAAAGATAGTAATAATAAATCATAGAATTGTTTGATTTCATATTTCGAAAAACTGTTACCCTGGATGTTATACGTTTTACACCCCCGAGTGAGACGCGATCACTCGTTAAAATGATGACTGTTAAAAAATTACCCAAGAGAGCTGTTACGGCAACGTTTCATGCGATGTGCATTTCTGGAACACTAACATTTTCTTATTATTTTGTTTATTTACTTCATACTGAAGATTTAATAAAACTAGAATTATTGGGGAATTATTTCTAGTTGCTGGCTAAGACCGTATTGTTGATTGCCTATACCCGACACCACCTGCATTTGTGAACATTGTCAAATTTGACACCACACTCACCCTTCAAGGTATCGGCAGTCTTTTTGACTCCCACTTTTGCCTCCTAGAACCGACGTTTTGACATCAGCATATCAATCAATTACCAAGATCGTTTTCTGGGTAAGCGAATCTGAGATTTCTTAGAAGATTTGTTGGGGATTTGCAATATTGACATTATAGAATCCGTACTTCTTCTCCCTCTTTAGAAAATTCACCACCTCCAGCCCGGGTTTAAACTGTGAATTTCAGTTTACCAAGGCAAAGCGGTAACGCCTGAGAGTCTGGGAACTCCATATTCTATTGACAAAAGGTAGAAACATTTTTTGTTATTTTTAGTAATCTGTTTCAAAGACTAATATTTACAAAAGTGATCATTTCATTTTACGATAGTTAATTTACAAAGTTGGATAATCAAAGCCATATTAGAGATTTACTCCAATTTACTACAACTATTTCACTCGTGCACTAATGCCAAGTGAGAATACATTTTAAAATGACAACAGTATCATATGCCTGTTAATTAATTTATAACCCAGCTCTTCTAATTCTTGTAGTTCCACATCTTCAGATATTCAAAGCATGGACTAACTTAGTAACTAAACTTTATAGTTTCAAAAATAGTTTTCATGTTGACAAATGTCATATGAACAGTTTGTTTCACGAGAGCAATACTGATAGTGATAATCTTCCTAGATAATTAGGGTGACTCTTATGAGAGCTGCCCATCACATGGAGTAAAGTACGAGTCTGGGATCGGAATGATGAAAGACGAATGACAGAGACATCACTATTATCCTTTCTTCCGGATGATTTAATTCTATTTTCCTACAATCACAGTATTTAACCAAAACAAATTAATGCAAGTTTTACATATTTTCTATCTGAACGCGTTTTCATCGTGCAAAATTATTAATATACAAATATTCGAACTCTCGCCTTTCGTGTGGCGTACGCAGAAAGTTTCATCAAAAGGAAAACATCGTATCCAGCTCGCAGGGAAGTTTAATTACGTTTTCCACGCACATCCACAACAAGCATGTTTTCTCCGAAGCCGTGACTGAGAGGGGTCATCCATGAGGACGCTGTGCATCTCCTGTGACTCAAAACTCAATATTGCAAGAGGTGATTTCCTGTGACGCAGGAGAGGTTGCTAGTCCCCTTCATACGAGAAAGGAGGAAGTTCCTACATGACGAAAGGATATGCAATTTGCAACACAACTCTGTACTGCGGGTTGATGCCCCGCTGTGGATTTATTACATAGTAATAGCAGACGTGTTCGAGTAATCTCAGATATAAATATAAGATAAAGGAAGGCTCTTGGATTTGGTGTAAATAATTTACAAACTTTAACAATATACTACGATTTTATTTTCAATAAAACGTTGTATTATGAGGATTTTATTGAAAATTCTGGCTTTACTCTAAAATAATTTTTCTGAAAATAAAGAGATTTTCTGTCCAAAATTTGCCGAATTCGGACGTACGATTACAATACTTTCTCTTCTTAAAGGTGAAAAGTAAAAATAGAAGTTAAGACACTGTTGAACTACGGATTTGGAAATAAAAATAGTGCGTGATCGCTAATACATTTCGAAAACTCGTGCTTGATAGTATGACTAGGATAGTTCTGAACAATGATTAGCAAAATAACATTTTATAAAAATGTGTTACATACGAAAAATGCACCATTATCGTAACATATTTTGAAAGTATATAAAACAATTATATTAATATTAAAGAGTTTGTTAATTAATATTATTTCTAATAGAAAAAGAGGACATTTATATCCGTTGTAGCAACTGAAAAAACATGTTAAAAATGCCTTAAACATGTGCATGACATTTGACTAACATAAAGAAAACTGAATAGTGATTGAAGTGCAATCCTGCCACTACAAGGAAATTTTACATCTCTAAATTAATTCTGGATTAACTTAAGGAACAGTAACAGCTGCTCACAGCTGTACATCGCACTTCTGCTCTCGTTCAGATTTTTTTCTATACAATACACTGTTTTCCGAAACTCGCGATTCTTAAGAGTCGAGATCTCGTGTAAAGAGAGAATAATTTTCCGAACAGCACCGTCGCCGATAAAAAATTCACCAATGGCCTGCTCTCGAAGCCGTTCCGCTCAGTCATTTGGCTTCCTTCCTGACAAATTGCGGGTTCGCGTTCTATTCCTGCCCGAAGCATTTCCGTTCCTTCCTCGCCGACCCACAAAAAGTCGCATTATTCACCGCCACGAGCAGCGTGGGCGGTGTTGGCGGTGTGGGGGGCGGGCCGCCAACGCTTCTCCTGTTACCAAAGGGGCGCGGAGGAGGGGACTGGACTGGCTGGCCAGAGCAACATCCAAGCAAATCGTTTTCCACCACAATGACGCGTTGAACCGTTCATCAAAATTGTCATCGACAACGGATAAGTAAACGATAGTCTAGCCTGGTCCAGGCTTGAATCTTTTCTTCGTCATTATTAAAAGCAATTATTTTACTGGCATTTTTAAAGTTAAATTTTGTAACTTTTTATTCCAAGATTTTAAATACGTAAATACACAAAACTTTGAATACGCAGATAACTTTGATAAAAAGAATATTACTTTGTTTCTACGAGTGACACATTATCTCTATCAATATTAATAAGAAAACAATGCTTAAAAGCGTTAATTATGTTTAGCAAAAACTATATTTCTTTATTTCTATTTGTTGTTGTCAAAACAACTTGTTATGAATACTATTCCAAATTCTTTTGCTATTTCTTTCGTTTTCTTAAATTTTATAGATTACTATTACAACCTTATAACCTTAAAAATATCTAAACATAAAAAGATTAATTCCCTCACGTTTGATATTTTATTGCTTCTATTGTTATTAATAACGCTTTGTACATTTCTATCTATAGCGCACAGATTACAATTCTTCATCATTAAACACAGTTTGTACATTTCTTATTCCATTGCACACATTTTGATTCACAGGACGATTCTGTCATAAAATAAATTAGACTAATGCATACGTTGAACATATTTAGACACCGAATGTGGAAAATTAAACGTCGACTGGAACAGTCATCACTTGGATCCAGTAATTGCGTAAGTTGCATAGGCCGTGTGAAAATCTGAACTGGGGAATAAATTTTAATAATCGTATTTAACACTTGATATTGTTAAAACATTTATTTATATTTTAACTGATAGGTGATAAATCATTCAGAAACATATGAAAGATGTCACATAACACCCAAATATTTCCATTCAGGAAAAAAATTGGATGAGGCGGCCGGTGTACAAGGTTGAGAGAGACCCGGAAAAACTGAAGCACATAAGATATAAGCCGATGGCAGACAGGAATCATAACTAGCCGGGAGTGTGGCGTGCTGTCATAACATGTGGGGGGGGAGGGGAGAGAGCGAAATGGCGACGCGGTGCGAAGCTCCCTCTGCGTCGGATGAGCAGTTGCGGCGGCAGCGCGGAAATAGTGGCGCGGGCGAACAGGGCGTGGGCGCGCGGTCAGCAGCGGCGAGGCGCCAGCGGCGGAAGCGCCTCGGATATCGGCAGCCGCACGACAGGCCGCCCCGTTCCGCCCCGCTCCGCGCCGCTCCGCCCCGCTCC
>BOPP01000197.1:1674963-1699760 GCA_017312745.1 Gryllus bimaculatus
GGCGGGGCGGGGAGACTGGAAATGTCAGAGCGACGTAACGCAGCGCTCTCGCGCGACACTACCACCACCGCCGTTCACGCGCCTCTGGGAAGCTTTTTTCCCCTTTTCTTCGAACACTCAAAACAAATGGAAAGGACGAACGGAACATGCGTGGAATGCGCGTATTTAAGTAGAAATCATATTGCGGAGCAAAAAACAGTAGTGGGGATTTTCTTTTTCAAGAAACGATCCGGCGTAGCACTCGTATGTAATGATTCAGGGGTCTGAGTTCACATTTCGTCAAAGAGAATCAATGAAAGGTGCAAGGAAATTGCCTATTTGTTCTAATGGTGTTTTTAATTGTTCGTCAATTTCCAGGGCAAGCGTAGAGTCTCTACCTTGAACGGTTTTGGTAATTTCCGCAAGATAATTTTCTCTGCGTCATTGTGAAATAGCCCTATACCTGGGCAAGGGCATATTCAATTCAGTGGCAACTTCATTGTTAATACAGACATTGACAGTAATTCTTTTTAAATTAAACACTCCAATTTTCTCTAGTACGCAATCGTGAATTTTTGTTAAACCATTAATAAAACAAATAACATTTACTGAAATTACGTTTTTGATAGCATTTTGATTGATGTTCTGGCTTTCACCCATTCAATTGATTGAATATTTCAGAGTGTTTCTATGTCAATTTCACCGCGTCGCGTGTCAAAGAAATCTCTTCTCTGATACACTACGTCATTTGCTCTCTGTTTGTGACAATATTTTCTTCCACGATTTCTAGGCTGCCTCATTTATACTTGTGAAGCGCAATGTCGATTGTCGTTTAGAGGTCAGAAATGTGCTTGACATCTTAATCCGCGCCGCTTTGAACTGCGGAACGATAGAGGCCATGGAAACATGAACACCGTGAACGTCCAAATCTGCTGTAACGTCATATTGTAAAACCCATTAGCGTTAATAATTATCAATCAAATACCAACATAGGTAATATGCTGAAATTGCCTTCTCAATGCCTACCTATTCGTTTAAAAGTACAGTGTTCCATTTGAAAAAAGGAAGTTTTTCAGTATCTTTGAAATATAAAAATGCTATCGAATTTCTCACAAGTACAACTGATGAGTCACTATGTTCTGAACCGTTTGATGCACATTGGATTTCAATATTTCTAACCGTTTAGGAAATATTCGAGTTGATCGTTTTCATTGACTAACCGTGTATATTAAATCTATGACGACCAAACACTCTTTCTAAAAATATACAATTTCATCTTTCTTTATAACGTGGTAAAATACGTTTCCCAAAATTTAAAGCAACCCAAAATGTTTATTTCGTTCACAAACGTTCAGCAACGCATTTATTTTCCACCCTCCCGCGACACACACAGGTGCGCGACCGTCGCCAGCAGCTGCTTGGCGCACGCCGTTCTATTTCGAGCGAGATAACCCCGAGTTACTACGCGGCATCTGGAGCGCCGAGGAGCCGGTGGCGCCTCGTAAGCAGCGCTGAGAAGGACGTGTTAATTTCCGCCTTCGGAGATCGCAATAACGTCAAGCAGCTCGGGTCTCCGTCGCCTAAGGAAACACCCAGGCCGCCCTTCGCGCGAGGCACCTCCGACGGTCGATCGCCCCTGACCGCCGACGCACCTGCGACTGGGCTGGTCTCTGGGAAGGGTTGTTGTCAATTAGTTTCTCCTCGAGTGCATCAATTGTAATATGTAATTGAAAACGTTGGTAAATTAATATTGTTTTTGCTGTAGTTGTCGTCATCGCGTTTGCCGTAAAGTACAGCTTCCTGAAAACTCTCATACCTGGATGTGCCCCAAATGAATTTAGCACCTACTACTGTCATTATAGATTGATAAATTCTACACCTGAAAATACTACACCACATTTATTGTCAGTGTGTAATGGACATAACTGATATATTTGAGTTGTATAACTGAGACAGCATACTTAGTGCTGAGTGCTACCACGTACTAAAGAGAGATTTTTGTTCAACATTTACCACACGAAAATATATGGAATTTTGAAATTTTAAGCGATAACTTTACAAAAATAAAATTATTAATGAGATTAAATTGAGTATTAAAAATATTGCTTATAATTAAATTTGCCTGTGAATTGTTTTTATTTTATGTAATAATATTTGTGTTCAATTGTTTAAGTACTACACGAAGCACGAGAAAAATAATTATTTACACACCACTAGTAAAATCCGTTACGTTTGAGGCAAACATATTAATTTTTAGCACTAATGCTAAAAGTGACACGATGCTCAAATGTTTTATCTAAACTATGAATGCACAAAAAAACAATACTTTCGTCTGATCAGCTACAATTGATCTTAATGTAACATGGTACCCAATTAATTGGTTTGTATTGTTGAATTAAAATAAAATGAAAGTCAGTAAGGCTGTCTAAATAATAGTATAAGACACTTTTAATTTCGTACGTAGGATTGCGTCATTCGTCCTCGTGTCGCAACCTTTCTTACTCGCAAAATAAAATGTCACTTTTACTCGTACCACTAGTTTCATAAATAGATATTATTACGATTAGAGGAAACGTAACGTAAGTGGGAAAAGTACATAATAAATTTCTTATTTAGACTCTCTGCGTATAAGACAGTACGTGGAATTTGCTATCCGATCAAGTTCAACTATTGACGCAAGGAAATTATGGCCGTGATATAAAGCTAGCTTTTATAACTGAACACGATCTCTTAAGTTTTTTTCTTTGCTAAGGCCACTGGTTTTCTCCACAAAAGATTGTCATCAACCCTTCGTCCATTCCAAAAACTTTCTCTACCTGGCAAAATAGTCACCAGTACCTCTTATTGCATCCTCACGATAGTTGAGACTATTGAAATGGTGGAAAAACATTTTTTTAAGATCTGTGTGATATATCATAAAACGAATTTATTCATATATTGAGCGCATAAATAAATCTTCCTCTTTTATTACCCCCTCCGCGTTTGTCTCTCTCTCAAAAGCAGGTGTGAGGTAATGGAATAATAGAGATGATATTTGGATTAGATCCAGATTGTTTGTCCTGGAGCAATTCGTAACAGACACACCTGAATAATTAATTGCGCTCCCACATCAGTATTCCGGAATCATAAACTCCTAAACCCATCAAAAAGTTTTGGAAGGCCCACTAAAAATAACCTAATCGTTCATCCTAAATCTACTTCTACTAACCATCTTAATATTTAAAATGTTAAAGATGTTTGGTTAGAAAGCAATTTCAGCAACCTACTAAACCAAATTTTGTGCTTTTAACTTTTATATTTTAAAGAAATCATAAAATTAATAAAATGAATGCTTATCTGCCGGAATTTTGTCATTATTTGTTCTGCTGAGATCGTATTTTTGGCACAAGGCGAACGCAAGCAATACCATCTACAGAAGAGGCACGTCTGTGAATTTATAGTTTATTACGTTTATAAAGTCATTGACTGGCATACATGCATATTGCAAGAGAAAATTGATATATTATTAAAGATTAAGTCTCTTCTTTTTTAAATAACATGTGTAGAAGTTTACTGGAAGCTTTTCTCCACAATGTTAGCCTGCGATATGCAGTAACAATCACTTATCCTATCATTTGCCAAAAGTTTCTTTTACTGACAAATGCGTCTGATGCATTGCTTCAAATGCAGTTAAAATGCAGAGAAAAACATGCTTGGTTTAGTTTAAACAATTCTATTAAAATCTATTTTCATTTACCCATAAATATCGATTTATTATGTTTGGAACACAAGCAAAAGGGGTGGGAGGCAGGAAAATAAGGAAAATTCTTGGGTTTACAAAATAGACATTTTTGTGGATTTCTTCTCCAATACCATCTAATTTGGCATGTTTTCACAACTTATACATAATATTATATCTGCTCGTATATGTAAGAGTCCCTGATTTTCCGATATTTTGAAATTTTGGAATGCAAATAAGCAAATATATTTCTTTCGTTTTAAAACATGATTACATTTTTCTTTGTAATCGAATCTCTATTAGAGTGAATGCTTACATTTTATTCCATAACAATCCTGATGGCGTGAAAGTGAATTTCAAAGAGTACAAAAATCCTCGTTGAGCTAAATCCTGCTTCTGGCATATTAAAGAGTCCAGGCTAACTGGCGACAAAAAACATTCTCATTGGCGTGGAGATAAATATATGATTATGTGTTTGTCTTGCTAACTAACTGGGACACGGGGGACACATTGACTGACTGATTGATTGATTGATTAATTAGCGATTCGAAGCGCGTCTCAGCAAAGCGCTAGCGAACCTAGGAACTCGAGGTCGGTGACGGTGACAGGGTTTTCGACACCCGCTAGACAGATAGGGCGAATTTAGCTACTGCCTGAAGGAGAACATTATGTGACCGTAGTTTTCCGCGGTTTCTCCTACCAATACCTGGCGAACGCCGGAGTAGTAACTGGTCACGGACTGCGCGCGATCTTTCCTACCTCTTCCTTGTCCTATCCTCTCCCCATACTTACACAACTTACACTAGAAATGTACTACACTCCCACACATGTTTGGAGATACTTGGTTGGGAAAACCCTGCTAGCCGGCGGTAGTGCGGAGCGAGATTTCACCATCGATCGGGGGAAGATCACCGCCACCTCCCGAGCAAAATCCATGCATCACACTTACGGGAATATTTAGCTTAGCAGCCGAGGCGCCCTGACCCACCAACCAATCAGCGAGAAACCTGCTGCAGGCGGTGTGGGTGACGGCGCTGGCGCCGTACGCGGTGCTGGTGATCCTGCTGGCGCGGGGCGTGTCCCTGCCCGGCGCGGGCGAGGGCATCCGCTACTACCTCACGCCGCAGTGGCACAAGCTGCACGAGACGCGGGTGAGTGCGCAGCGCCAACCAGCGGCCAGACGACCGTTCCAAGTCCCTTGCCGTTGCTGCGACTCGGAATAAATGTTACAAACTTAAAGGACGCGTAGAACGGAAAAAAATATATTTTTGTCATTGAACGTACAGTGGAAAATTGAATGTAACAGAGGTACATGTATTTATGCATGTGATCTTTCCCCCTGAATTTTATTGAACGCCGTATGCACAGATGTTCTGCAAGTACGAGAACAATACACGAAATCTCCTTGACGCAGCGTCTCAACGTAGTCTGTCTAACTTCTGTGCATAAAAATGTTGCCTACAGATCAATTGAAAAGTATATGTTCATTGCCAAGAAAGTCATCGTTTACGATTCACTACGTGTTCTAGAAGTACGCTACATTTATTTTTGAAACACAAGTATATTGTGCTAGCTGTTGCGGTATTGTAAGTTAGATTAAGTTAGATTGTAAGTCTATATCTTCAAATGGTCAGTTATACCTTAAATATTACATAATGGGCATGAAGGGTAAGGGTGAACAAAGGGGAACACACTTTGTAGGCTAATAATTGGATCATCAGATGGGATTTATCTTCAGAGACAATTGTTAACCGTGGTAATGCACCACATTTCTTTAACATGGATATTACTTAATACAAATAATCATTCTGATTCTTAGTCCACCAACAAAGAGTTCGTTATTTCATTGAGTTCAACTTGACCATTCACGTCAATTGTATCGTATACAATATCGCTATAAGATCGTTAAATTGTCACGAACGCTGCCATAGATTTGTTAGTTCATCCGGTCTCGGATTCTACTGGGATCAAACATTTGAACTTCGTGACAATCCTTTTTCAGTTATGCAAGAACTGAACTGTTCCTTCATTATGTGAAATAAATTAACCAAAAAAAAAAACTTGCTGTCGGAGCGTTACAAGTTGGGCGAGAACCGAAAGTATTTATACTCAATCGTTTGTGTTGAACAGAAACAATACCTCTACATGTATTACTAATTGAAAGAGTCCCTCATTTTGTAATTTTTGTAGGCCAAAAGAAAAACATTGTGGAACTCTAGGCATTTATCGGATTGCGTATGTAGTATATATCTAAGTCCAAAATCTGTCCAACTAGTGGCTTGTTTCAGCAAAAATGCTGCTCAATTAAACCACTAAAGGAATTCAAAAAGTAGTATGTACATTGCTCACGAACACTAATCGGCTAGCTAACGAATTATTCAGTTACGCACTTAACCAGAAACATCATTTCTACTGTTTTCTATGCACAACATGTAGTTCTATGAAAACATCTCTGCACAGTTTGGAATAGTATGCTTGTTATTTTCTGGAAATTAAGTAAATATGTAAAATGAAGATTAACGTGTTTCCTTGAACACTTTCAACAGATAAGTAATGAAGTTCATGAATTTAACAAACAATTTTTTTAAATATAATGTTACAATTCATATTGTTTTAATCTGCAATGTTTTCAGATTTAGAGCTCGAAATGTTCACCAATCAAAACCGAAAACTGAATAAAATACATCAATCATATGTGAAATTCCGTTGCATTAAAACGACAATTTCTCATTAAAGGAACCATATCACAAGGAGATATTGTATAAATAGTTCAATAGTATATAAGTGAATTCAATCACATTGTATTTTCATTGATCCCTCGGTATTTTATCGTTTTTGCGCTTATGGTGGTTTCAAACAGGTTTGGATTGACGCTGCCTCCCAGATCTTCTTCTCACTCGGCCCAGGATTCGGAACGCTCCTGGCGCTCTCCAGCTACAACAAGTTCAACAACAACTGCTACCGGTAAAACGAGCTACCCTTCCTACGCTTCCCTTTCAAAAAGGGCGTTCTAATTATAACTAAATGAAAACGATTGTAGGATTTAACACTGAATTGCTGGTCTTACGAGCATGTGTGTGCATTATGTTCTAATGTGGGGGTTTGAAATAGGATTCATTTGATGTAAAGTGTCAGCTGGTAAAGTGTCAGCTGGTAAAATCTCAGCTGGTAAAGACCATAAAAATAAAATATGTATTTCTAATTAGATAAGATAAGCAGAATTTAAAAAAATACGGAATAAGGGAGATTCAGTCCAAGGAGTCATTCATAGATAATATGACTGGTACGATCAGTGATAGAGATGGTCAATAATGATCTAATATTAATCATTATAATATACTTTCGCGAATGACAAGTTTGATTGTTAGCATCCGAGTAATTTAGAGTTGGAATCCATATATTACCTATGAAAAAACAGCATACATGTGCTTGCATGCAATTAAGATGTTATATTTTATTTTGCTTACTACATTAAGAGCATATTCATTTCAATATCTATATTATCTATATCTATATTATCCTTTCTGATTATGACTGAAGGACATAATGAGCGGAGTGTGCGTCGTACGGAAAGAGGGAGGGGAAAAGTGAGGGGTAAAATCCCGCCGCCAAGAGACAATCACGCTCTAATCTACATTTCTCTAAATACAAATAAATAAAAACATACATTATTTTGCGTCTTCTCCTTACCCTGGCTTCGAATTAAGTGTTTGAAAGAATTGCTGGCTTATTTATTTATTTTATAATTGTGTGGGATTTTGAGACTCTGTAACTGCTGAGGTCACCGAGTCCCATGACTGATCCAGTGTAAATCCACCCGCGGCAGGAGGGGGCAAACAAATTCTCATTTCAACAACAATGTGGTCCGTTGGTAAGTATTAACCCAGTAATGTCAATATTCAGTACTTACTGATAAACAGTGTGGGTCTCACATTCAATTGGATATTTCCCTGTTTGTATTATTCATTACAGTTGCAAAGTGGAAGACAAATCCAAAACACACATATGTAGTTCTTTTAGTTGCAATCCCTGCAGTTATTTTTTTTTGTGCTACATAAATACCATGCTATTCACCTGCCCCCCCGTTTAATTCATACTCGACCAAGGATGTATTTTGGTTTCAGACATTCATTTCTTATGATGCTTACTACTCGAGATTTATGGTTGTCTTAATGTAAATGGACCCTTTAAGATTACTCAGCCGTCTCAGGATCAATGCGACAAACTTCTAGAATATGTAGATGGATTGAAACTGTTTACGTTTTGCCAGTGAATACGTAGAGGCAAATTTCATAAAACGGAGATACACATATGTTATTTGATTAGGCCAGGTAAATCCCAATGCACAGATGTTCAGCAGAACATGTTCTGATGTAGTTAAGAAAGTTTCATGTAGTACCTGACGAACAACCGCGCATAAAATGTAATATAACAATTAGCATATGTGTAACTCCGTCATAAGAAATTTCGGATCCAATATTCATTGGCAAAAAAGTGATCTGTTTCGACTTTACATGTCCTACAAGTTTCCAACAATTATTCTGAGCCCCTGTGGATCCTGCTAATCGCCTGGGCGCGACCGATGATGATGAGGGCGCCGCTTGCAGGGACGCCATCTTGACGAGCAGCATCAACTGCCTGACGAGCTTCGTGGCCGGCTTCGTCATCTTCTCCGTGCTGGGCTACATGGCCAAGATGCAGCACAAGAGCGTGGCGGAGGTGGGGCTGGAGGGGCCGGGGCTCGTCTTCATCGTGTACCCGGAGGCCATCGCCACCATGTCCGGCTCCGTCTTCTGGTCCATCATCTTCTTTCTCATGCTCATCACACTCGGTGAGTCCTCTCGAATCGTTGCTCAAACCATTGACAGAGGGAAAAGAGAGATACTAACCCTGCAGTGGTCGTGCGTGGACCGTCAGTCCGCACATTATTTTTTTCCTTTTAATATCTTTGATGTTAGGAATTCCGTAATGTCAGTACCTTCCTACAAACAGTTTTAAGCAGTTCATTCTTTTCAGTTGGGAAATACAGCGATAGTGGAGTTACCAGCGACTGCAAACTCCCCGTCCGACGCGACTACTGGCATTATATCTTTTTCCAAGAATGTTTATAAAATAAAAGGAATATATAAGCGAGTGAAGTGAAAGAAGTATGTTAACTTATAAGTGCGGTGTACTGGGTTCGTTTATCTTTTAATCTCGTCCGATTTCTTAAAAGAATTCTCTTAAAAATTTCACAGAAACGTTATATACACTTTTATACGTTTATCCAGGCATATACAAAGTACAAAATGAGTTTTCCATTGTCATTATTTTTTTATTAAAATATGTTTCACACTCTAGAACATTTTTAAGTAGGTCTATAATATAGAAATATTTAACCTATTTACTTTTTTTTTACCTTCGTCCACTTTTGGCTACGTGCGATCTCAGACTACGTCAGATGCTGACCTTTCAGAATACAAAACCGAAGGGTTAATGTAAATGGGATAATGCATCGATTGTAATAAGGAGTTGTCGTTGAAACGAATTTTGGATTATTAAGCTTAAAATTATTAAATATTAAAATTATAAATTATAAAATTATCTTTGAAACAAAATAGTGTGTTGGATATGCCTCTTCTGCTTCCGTTAACATCCCTGAAACGTAGGTATACGAAAAAACGTATATTTCCTCTTTCTTTTTTATATTTCTGAATGTTCTTAAGTAGTGAATAGTGTTTAGTATTGTATTTAAGTTCTGTTAAAATAAAAATGTTAAATATGATTTTTGTACCTTATCAGTCATAATTAGGATCTAGTAGCATTATTACGTGATATACATAATTATGTTGTAATCTTACTAATACATTTTATAACTGAATATTATTGAAGGTTTTTTCGGTAGTTTTATATTTCTTTAAATTGCGTGCATTTATTTTAAATTTCTGTAATAATCTCTTCATTCTTAGCTATAATTATCTCTCAACGCATTTTAATATAATTTGTTACATTAAAGATTATTTACAAGGTGTACAACTTTGCTTCCGCCGTTTTTCAATAGTGGGCTACAGTGGTAAGTAACGGTTCGCGATAAACAGATCGCAGACTCAAGGCAGTTAGCTGTAAAGCTTCGGCAACATAACCCTATTCAAAACATTAGTGGATTTGTGTGTGTGCAAACGTAACGTGTTTCGCGATTGAAATGTCATGTAACGAGCCGAATTCTCGTCAGTTGCCGGGAGGCTTCGCATTTTTTGTTTCAATATGAAGAAAACTGCGGCTGAGTCTCATCGGAATGCTCTCCAAGTACTTCACTGGTGAGGATTGTATTAGTGAGAAAACGTGTCAACGAGTGGTTTCAACGACTTCAGAATGGCTGAACCTTTAACGTGGAGACCGACATAGTGGCTGGAAGAGTGAAATAGTTTTGAGATGCAGAATTGGAGGCATTGCTGAGTGAAGACTCGCTGTCAAAATCAAGACGAACTGGCAAGATCATTGGGGGTGACAACAAGCAAGCCATTTCAAGAACGTCTAAGCCATGGGATGATCAGAGAAAGGAACTTGGGTCCCATATGAGTTGAAACTAGAGACATTGACATTGACGTTTGATGTGTTGTTGAACATTGCTTCTAGAGGCAAAAGAACGGGAAAGGGGTCAAGGGAATTCGTTTTAGCGGTTTTTGTTGAACCCGGGAAGGGAAAAATGGGTTTCATTACGATAACCTAAACGGAAAAAAAACCCCCCCAAATTGGGGGGTTAAAAATTCCCCAGGGCCATGCTCCACGGTAGACGGCCAAACCGAACATTCATGGGTCCGAGGATCATGCTCTGCATTGGTGACCAGCTCGGCGTCGATATACATGAAGCTTTTAAAAAAAAGTGAAAACAACTCACAGGGTGATCGATATTCGAACGCAATTAATGCGTTTGAGCCGAGAATTGAAAGACAAACGCCCGCAAATACAGCGAGAGGCACGAAAGGTGAATTTTGCTGCATGGCAATCTAGGCCCCACGTTGCAAGAGTGATGCAAAACGTACCTGCGAAACGTTGCAAATGGGAGATCCTACCCCACACCCGGCCGTATTCCTCCAGACGTTGCTCTCGCTCTGATTATCAACTGTTTCCGATCACATGGCCCACGACCTGGCTGAGCAATACTTCCGATCATTTTGAGATGTCAAAAAGTGGATTGATTCCGTGGATCGCCTCCAAAGATAAACAATTTTGTTCGACGCGGCATTCGCACACTCCAAGCCGAAGATGGGAAAAAGTTGGTGGCTTCAGCGATGGACTTACTTTGAATAATATCTTGTAGCATTTTGTTCAATAAAGGGTCATATTTTTTAGGAAAAAACGGCGGAAGCAAAGTTGTATACCTTGTATATAAAGTGTATTTTTATTAAATCTTCAAAAGATCAACGGATTCATTGCCGTAAAGTTCATTTCACATGTTTTCTAGAATGCTGCCGTAATTACAATATAAAAACTGCGTATTCATTGCACAAAGAGATATTTGCAAAATGTCAGTCCTTTACAATAACTAGAAAAATAGTAAGTCGATTTAAAAAAAGTAATATTTTTCGCTGATGAAATAGCCATATTAAATTTACTTCCTCAAAGTTTTATCCCTTAATTTTACACTTTCGCGAAAGTACGAAACTTTTGCGACCAATAAAATTAAATGTTATCAACTGCATACTATTCTCTCTGAATCTATACAACCTTACGAAATAGTGGTTCAACAATAAACAATACACAATAGGTGATATTTCTGCAGAAAAGTCAATGTAGATGCTACCGAATTTATTACCTACTTTATACTTTAGTCTTTGAATTATCCGCGCAAATGAAGATATTCAAGAGAATTCCTTCAAATGACTAAATTAGAATGTAAATGTAAATACAAAATCTGTATAAAATTTTACAGTTTTGTAATGTCTTTGGCATGGCAAATTGCTTCAAATACTCGATCGTAGGATTTAAAACAGAACCTGCTACTCCTGGCATTCGTTATCCTTGCAGAAAAACGAAGTGAAACTTACTAAGCTCAGGTAATATTTAATTCGTTGTTGATATAGGGTCTTGGTTGATATAGGGCTGTGTTAATATCCAACGAATACATTGACATTTTTATTCGCCAAATATTGATATTTGATTGTAATTTGAATGTATCCCTATTCACTTACTTGATAAATCTCAAATCAAAAGATAACAGCAGTAACTAGGCACATTTAAATTCACGTTCATATTTGTAATCAAAATGAAAAAAATATCCTGAATAAAGGGGGCACATTACTTTTAATCAATTGGTACGGTAAGTTCGCCTTTTAAGGTCACAACATGTTGAAGTGAGGAGAGTTGAAAGACTTGGGAAGAAGTTATTACTTGGATGTCATCGGTACTTGACATGGCCGCAGGGGGGCTTGTAATCGAGTACAGAATTCGAATGTCCGCAGGCAGGAGTCGAAATTATCTGATATCGATGTTGCATTTATTATTGCATGTTTAAACTGATGATGCTACATACGGGCAAATTATAACTCACACTGCATCACTATGTTACATCGTACTTGACACGAATATTCGTGTAAGTTATCGCTGAGTTATCAATTGATGAGTATCTCACGTTATTCACACTTAATGAAACATTACCTGTTCGCCACAATGAAATGCTATTTATAGCTTAGTATCAATACACGTTCTGTTCTCGTAATAGGCTGAATGTCACTAAATTGTTAAATGCAGTAATTCACGGACCGTTGGAATAGTTTATTAAAGTAATATAAAAATAAAGGTTAAACTGATTTTTAAATAGATTGTTTTCAAAGAAGCGAAAACCGCTTAGGTAAAAGGCAGGGTGTATAAATAATTTTATTTTTCAGTTCGCTTCTTGTCGCTTATGAAAACACATATATAAAATGTTTCATTTGACCCTCACGCACAGAGAACCGCAATAATCTTGACGTCCAAGAAAACACAATGACATCCAATAGTGGTGCACTCTGACTTCGGAGTATTACAAAAAAATCAAATACAGTAATACACGCCTAGCGATAACACACAAACAGACTTTGAGTAAAACAATACATTAAATACCGTAAAACGTGCGCGTAAATTGCAATATACTCAGGGAACTCTCCCTACGGGTAATGTTCGAAAAGTCAAAATCCACCGCCGAGTTGCGACCTGTGACTGAGAAACTATCATCGTTCCTTATGGCGATGATTGTACAACGGTGGCCTCAGTTAATGAACGGGTGATAACGAATCCAATCTCAAGATATTACACATCCACCTTTATTTCTGATGCCAATACTTTCGCTTCCGCAAACAGTTGCCTGAACACACGGTGAAAATTACCTTCGCTTTTATCACATCGCAAAAGGGTACGCGCCACTCCGTCGCTCGGTGCCTCGATGTTCCGGTGCGGAGGGCGACAACAAGGACAAGAGGCCATGAGCTCCGGTGCGAAGAGGCGTGATAAGGGCACGTCTCAAAAAGGTTAATGTTGTGTTATCGCGGCTACGACGCCAGTGCACCCCGACATGGCGCGCCGCCCTGCCTGTCTCTCAACTGCCTGATAAGCTTCCGTATGAGGCAGTGCGTTTCCAGTGCGTTCACCCGATGTTATCAATCAAATCAACGTTGACCCTTCTGCTTGCCCGATGGTTCCCCTACGATGTTACCGTCCATGTACGGGTAAAATAATACCTCCTATATAACACAGTGTGCCAGTCAAGTCTCTCCGCACCGAGCCGAGACAGGGCCTTCCACTAAAAATTGTATTTATGTCGGTAGCAACCACATTACTCGAAAACAAGTGAATGGGACAACACTTTCAGAATCTATAATTGTTTTGAGCACGCAATTTACAAGCTGCAGCCCGTGCAACCAACATAATTCCTGTTGCAAGAACTCTCACCAGCCAGGTGCCACTACGAAGAGGCTTTCCTGGCGAGCTATACGCTTTGTAAAATGTTCTGTTCGTTCGTCCCATATTCTTGAACGTCGCATTTCTCAACCGTTTTCTAGCTTCATCTAAATGCATAACCACGGTACTTTTCAGATCTTCTATTTCGTCGCCCCCGTGTAGCCCATAGGCCCCTTCAGGATATCTTAATTTTTCGAAACCGAACTGAATAGAATTGTTATTAAAGAGAATTTGCGCAGCGTTTAGGGAAACGATCTGAAGTACGTTATTGGAATCACGTGACTTGTCTCGTTTGAAGTATTAAAATCCTTTTGGAACTTTTTGTACTAAGGGTAGAATGAATTAAAGGGGTTAAAACTTGTGACAGCAATGTGCACAGCCAAGTCATCTTCCTTAAGACACCTTTTCTTAATTCTCTCGTTTGTTCGACTAGCGCTCCCCACCAACATTATTTTGCGTCATGGACAGTAGAGTTAACAGCGCACACTGCCCGAGAAATTGGGATCCAACCCCATTTACCGTGTATTTTATACAACTTGATTACACACTACAATTTTGGTAGAAGGTCGTTTTCCGATACACACTATCGAAACCTGTCGATCATCCATTCGTAGAATCTTAACAGAGGACTCACAACGACTACAATACGGCCTGTTCAGGCCGGAAGACAATTTTTTGACCATTCTAAAACACTCAATTATCGCTGAGGATCGCTCTTCCCCCTGACAGGTGAATGAAACGCCAGCTGTTTGTGCTTCAAAGTGTCAGTTCAGTGTGTGCAGTTAGGGACAATTTTCACGAGTTTCTTACGTATTCCCGATCTCGTCCCTAAAAGAATATTGTAAGATTTTACATAAATCATGTTTAAAGCCACAGGAGAATATGTATGTGTGTGAACTACGTTAACAAACAGATGTAAATGGACAGGTCATACATGTCAAACTCCATAAAGCCCACAATATTTACTTTCATTAAGCTTTTAATTAAACTAGCAAAAGCAGTTTGTTTGCCAAATAATTATGCATAAAATAATATTGCTCAAAAAAGTTTTTAAGTGTTTTTTTTTCAATTTTCTAGTGACAAATACATTTTTTATCAATCAAATATCCTCCAATTGATGGAATGTCAAAATTTATAGGGAGAACAAAAATTCCAGCACAAGTTAGCCAACGTTTGTAAAATAAATTCGTATCGTTCACTGTGTAGTCACCGATTACGTCTCCTAATTTAGTTTGGCTTCTTTGTGTGTCAAAACACAGCTCACATGACTAACCACATCATATATAGGTGGTTCAGAATAAATGTTGCAAAGTTCTAGAGCATCGAAAATGATCACGTTTTGCCAATGAATATGTAACAGAAGATTTCACCTAAGAAAGTTATACTACAAGTCCCATAAGGTTGTAACATTTATTCTCAGCCACCGTGTAGTGCTTGACGCTGTGCGCAAACTGTCTAATGCTGTCGTGCGTGGCAGGCCTGGACAGCACGTTCGGCGGCCTGGAGGCGATGATCACGGCGCTGTGCGACGAGTACCCGCGCCTGCTGGGCCGCCACCGGGAGCTGTTCGTGGGCGGGCTGCTCGTCTTCGTCTACATCTGCTCGCTGCCCACCACCACTTACGTGAGTAAACGCCCACTCGACCACAACTGAAGCGGTCGAGGAAAGATAGCACTAACCCCCATTTCATACATTCAAACCAAGAGTCTTAGAATGTGTCCCAATAACAAACATTATGATTGACATTCTGGACAAACGTTTTTGCACAACTAGTACAGAAAGTGTGTATAATGTAGACAGAAGTGTATAAAGAAAATAACACACGTTTCTTGAACTAAAATTTTGCTTTTCTGATAAAAGTTATAGACACGTGGGTTAGCCCTAAGTTCCCATATGTCCTTTAGTTACTAAGCTGAACTTCACAAACTATAAATAAAGCCGTAATTATTATGTTTTCCATTATTGACGTCTTGAGGGATTAATTACACGGAAACGTCAGTATTGGTATTACTTAACGTGTTAACATAGAATTCATTATAGCACAATATTTTGGGAAAGGTTTGCCACATTTTTGAAGTTCATGTTAAATCAACAGAACATCGATATGTAGTATCACACAATTATAATACATCAAACAATTAGAACATTAAAACGGAGGAGCATTTTAGGAGGGATAGCCCCGTTTGGTTTTGTGTGTTTTCCTTTGGCAATGCGGATTGGAATTGTTTATTTAACGGGCACGGGCATAGGGATAGCAAACTGTATCTGAAAAATGCTATTGTGAAATTTTGGCAATTATTAATATTCAATTCGATAACGATACAGAAGTTAAGCGTTTTTCGCACTGCTGAGAAAAAAACAAGCGCGTTACGTTGGACGAAGAAGAAGAAAGAAGAAATGATGATGATGATGATGATGATACTATTAAATAGAACATGTATTGTACTACACTACCTTTCTCTTCGAAAACATGAAAATAAAATAGGAATTAAAAATCATTATGTAAAGTTCTTCCCGAACGTACTATTAATGACATAAAAAATCACATCAGTTATTAATTTTCTCAGAATTACAATAAATACTATTGAAACTATTCATATTATTTTACGTCAGAAAAACAAGAATCATTGTTAAAATATGAATTTTCTTTAATATTGTTTGCTTGCAAGAATATAATTATGGAGCAAGCAAACACGTTTATTCACACGGAAATTTTCACGATCACTCTTGAGCTAGAAAACGCGAGCCAAGCGAGGCGGTCACCAGAATAGAAGTAGAACACATTCAAAGCGCAACTTCCGGAAGAGGATTCCCGAAGCAACGTGCATTTCTCGGAACAAGATCTGCGCGAGCGGCTTCTCTGCGGACGTCGCTCTCACAAAACCTTTCGCGCGTCACCGCTTGGAGCGCTGCGCGCCGCGCGAGGGGTAGAATAGTAATAGCATTTGCCAGCCGGCGCGCCCCTCTCTGCGCCCCTTCTCAGGGGATGAGCGGCGCTGCTCGCGGACTCTGCAGGTGCCACCGGGGGCTGCCGCCGAGGCGGGCGCCGCGAATATGCGCCGGACGCGGCTACCGTGGGCGACGGCGGCGATAACGGCGGACGCTATTTATCTCAATTCCCAAAACTCTGGGATAAACTACTTTGCCGCTGCAGCGTCTCTGACTGGCGCATCCTAGAGTTCCGGCTTGGCGAATTTTCAACAGCACCCAGGTAGCTAGACCGAATTGACGCAGTCTGGAGGAGAATTCTAGTGGTCGGCCGGTAGGTATCCGATGTTTTCTAACATACGAGGCGAATGCCGAAGCTGATTCACTGACATCGGAGATACTGCTCCGGAATCAATTGATGTTAGTGCATCTGACCGGGAGGTCCTGGAGTCGAAGTCTCGATTGGGGCAGGATTTTTGACATTAGCTGGACAGCTAGTAACTCACCAGCTGTCTGTAGGAGAATTCTAGTGACCGGCTGCTCTGGTCGGTAGTTTTCTGTGGTTTCTCTGACCAATGCCAGGCAAAAGGCGGAGCAGTACCTTACAAAACGGGCCACGAACCGCGATCTTTCCTTCTTCTTCCTTTCCTCTCATTCTCACTCCTATTCTCACTCCTTACGTATACTGACATGCATTGCAGTACCACACATGCCGGGGGACTGGTTGAGAGCTTAGAGCTCGTCCCGGCTGAGGCGGTGCCCCGCTGGTGGGAGATACCTGAATGAGGAAAAAACACGCTAGCCGTCTATAGGTAGAAGCCACATCTCGGCATCTAGCAATGCAACAGCAACCACCCGATACAAAAACATGCACAAAACTTACGGGACGCATGACCTTTCCAGTTGACGCACACGCAATAACGAGCAATCAATCAATCATTCAGTCCGATCAACTTCCGGCAAATGCCGGAACAATACCCGGAAAACATCCGGACTGCCTTTTACGTGCGCTGCTGGGAAGAGCCCTAATGTTACACACGTCTCCTTGCATCGTGGGCCGCCTTCATGAATATGCGCGGCGAAGTCGGCAATCGAAGTGGAACCGCCGTTGGAGTTGTCTCCGCCGCTTGTGTTTTCTGCCGTCTGTGCTGTTTATCTCGGTGATCTAGGTGCTCCTTTTGTCTTCAAACGTCGGTAGTTTTCCTGGCCTTGAGTGCTCCACATACGATTCCACTACTCTACTACTGAAGGGACTGCATTCTCAGGCAAATTATTTCCACAAGAAATGTCAAGGTGCACTGGAAATTTCCGACAAGTACACAAGTCGCGCTACTAGGAAGGAGTTTGTCTAAAATATTCAACGCATGTGAGAAATTTAATAAAACTCTTTGTTCTATATGTAGAAATTTTAGATGTGTAATCCTATGAGAAAATGTCACGATAAAATTATTTCTTAGTATCCACGCAGAGTAGAACGCATTAGACGTATAACAAAGAAGTCGAACTAAAACTTGGCCCAAAATAAAGAAATATTTTGAAGTTACAATAAATAACAACTACACATTGTAATTAATAATATTCAATTCTATAAAAACTACTTTCATATATTTCCACATAATATTCTCACCCGTGTCCCTCAAACGTGTACTCCATCATATTGCTTCTATATAGTCCCAAGGTACACCGATGTTTACACTGCTCGTTCACATACGCGCTTTTGTAACGTGACTTTGTCTCAGTGCCGTATTATCGACCAGTCAAAAGCAATAAAAATTTTTGTTTTCAATTTGCATTAAATTGCGAAATCACGTTCAAAAATAGAAATTCATCTTCGATATAATTGCCAAATTTCATTTCATGGTTTCCTTTGTGTTGGTTCTCTACCTAGGGATGCGATATTGATATCAACACATTGATTTTGAAAACATTTCATTTGACAGTGGCAGTGTCCACAAATGGCGAAATATTAAATTAGTTTTCTTTACTTCCTGATTTTATTGGGAAAATCTAAAAAGCACACAGGTAGCTTTTTTATCTCCCAAAGTCATCCCTTAATAATATGTTTCTTATCAAATGCCACAAAATGTTAAATCTTGATTTTTATAATGCTATAGCCTGTTTTCAAATTGCGATTTAAAAAAATGAAAGAGCCAAATGCACTAGTGATCACCGAGGGTAGCTAGACCTTCCATCCGCACTCAGCATTCCGTGGGAGTCGAATCCCCAACGCGGCGACGCTCTGCCTTCGCCGCGCGCGCTGGCGTGACCGCAACAAGACTTGGGGCGCAATAACATGCTGATGAAGGCGCGCTCGCGCTCGCTGGCTGGCGCGCAGGCGGCGGACGCTGCGTGCGACGGTCAGTCACAAAGCTCAAGTATGTTGCCGCCTTATGCAACAAATGGGTCTGGCTGTGGGAGAACAAGCTAGTAGCTCATGCAATTTGTTTATAATGTTAAGCTTCATTGCATGAGTACACGTTTCGAAACCGAGCAACGTTACGAGCGGGTTTTCAAATTTGAACGGATGCAATCAAGCAATTTTATAAACGACTTGCATGCGCTATTTTTTGTTTAACAGCATGATACATTTGTAATATAATCAACTCTTTTGTGACGCCACGGGTATTTGACATTTTTGCAAGAAAACGATAGTCGACTTTTCCGTTTACCCCTACCTCCCCACGATTCACTCGCTGCGATTGGCTGACTGCGCGATGACGCAATTATTCACGCCATAACAGCAAATACGTCATAATTTGTGCCCTGAGATGCCCTCTCATGAACAATTTTTTGCCACGTAAAAAGGCAGTTTATATTGCTGGAGCACAAAAGAATTAAACGCACGTCAATAATGAAGACGATGGCCAGCCCCAGCCGGTGGCAGAGCCTGGAGGAGGACGGCCGGAGGCGGCAGTTGCCCTGGTCTGGGCGAGCATTCGCGCAGAAGTTCCGTAGCGCTGGGTCGATGACGGCCATCAGGAGAGATGACGTAGAGGACGAAGCCAGGTGGCCGTGGGAGCAACCAAAACACAGCCAAAGGGCCACCGCATACGTAAACTAACTTCTGTCTGACCCTTAACTCTCGCACTTAATTATCACTTCTCACTGGCTACCCTCCCTGTGATCCCGCCTGCCGGAGTTCACAATGCCACGGCTGGCCAATGAGGGGCAGCCGAGCGGTTTGCTTCGTTGGGTAGTTCGGCGCCGCGGAAGTGAAATGCTGGCGCGCGAGGTACACGCAATACTTGTGAGTAGGTTTTTGGCATTTTAAGGTTCAACTAATTCACCTTTTTCCAGTTAGCGGTATTTCCAGGTGTACTCCTCTTTTGTTTAGAATCCTCGCCTGGGGGTAAGGGAGACACGTGGAGAGATGGACGTGTTCCCATCACCGCATCTACCACACTTGGCGGCCTCGACTTTTCTTTCGTCGCACAGCTATAGAAACTGCAATGATTGTATTAGAAAGCTATAGCTCTATATTTGCCCCGACCGGGAATCAAAACCGAGATCGCACTGCGACACCCGACTTATAGATAGTAGAGTAAATCACTAGAGGGTTCTTAATATTTACGTGAAGTTAAATTGAACTCCAGGGTAAATGGGGTTACTAAATATACACACTATTGGATTGTAATAATTATAATAGTAATAACAATATTGATAACTAGCTTAGCCTAGTCTCTAAAAGGATTTTTTATGTAGAAACATTGTATTTGTGCTTTGTATGTTCACTATAAAAATATGTTTTAACCTATTACAGTTACCTGGCCCATCCATTTAAGTCACAGAAAGTTACATGGCAAAGTGTCGATTGAAATAAATTTTCTAATTCATTATAAAATTAGGTTTAATTATCGCCAAGCTGAGGAATAACGACTCATATAAAAACCGGAAAAAGAGTATTTTTACCAAAGTGCTCAATGTGCATTGAAATTAAAATGCGCGTTTTGCCCGGATTTTTCTACAATATCCTAGAGCAAAGAATAGTGCCAACCGATTTATGTTGAGACGAATCGAATGAGCTATTTAATAACCTCTTTAGGAGCCATATCTCACCCAAAATTCTTTATAGTTGCTTAAAAACAAGAAATAGGTTTTTATAAAACTTTCTTAAAATCATGGGAATGGACATGCAGAAAAGAATTACTAAGTCATCTCCCCGGCCACTTCACGTTGCTACTCGCCTGTACCAATCAATGATCCGTGCAATTTTACCCTACGCTGCTCTCATTTGGACCTCGGCCGCAAACCAAATACCCCAAATGCAGATTTTCTAAAATAAATTTCTCCGAACCATTACAAGAGCATCCTGGTTTGTACCTAACTCCCAGTTACATAACGAACTCGGCGTTACCCCGATCTCCGACCATTTCTTCCTCTTAACCTCTTGTTTATATTCCAAAACCCCCCATATTCCCTCAACCACACATTTCAAAATCGAAAAATAAAATCCTCATCACAATATACTAAAGCGGAAACTACGGACAGTTCTTCGACCGTCGCTGACCATAATGCACCTGGTGTGGCTTCACACATTTAATTTACAAACAATTCTTTATTAAATGTACTTAATATGTCCATGTACTCAATCTATCACCTTTCCTAAAGAATGATATTATTCATTGTACTGTAAATGTATCGTACTCGGCTGTTGAGCAGGTTGGGGTGAAGCAGAAATAAATTTAGGAAAAGGAAAACGTATTACTTCCCCACCAGGCGACCGAGGCGTATCGGTAGAAACCACGTTCCATTGCAGCTATGTCAAGTGACAAATAACTTCTATACAATCTGAACGTTGCAACTTTCCGAATTAAAAGTCTGTACACCATTTATCTTTCCGACTAAGGAATTATATAGTTGTCAGACATCTCACAGAGTCCACAATGAAAGCGCTTCCTAATATTGTAGAGGCACGAGAAGTCAGTTCGAGTGGTGTCATGTTGACGACACAGAACCTGTCACTGTCCAAGCCGAGGTGGTGCTGACGTTGACAAATGAAGTGCTAAGAGCGGAGGGAGATGAAGTCACCAAATGTTTGACAAAGATGTGTTCCTTTTAAAGATGTCGATATGCAACGAATGAAGAACGAAAGGGTGGACAAAATGAAAGTGGAAAAGTGAAATGCCACATTTAGACGTTTATAGATCTTCAACTTCTATTGTAAATATTTATTGAAAAGTATGCATGTACACTAATTTTGCGTAAGTTAAAATTCTCGAATACATATCAAGTACTTGCAATTCATGCATCATACTTATCAAACTACATGCTAATCATAAATTAGTCAGGTCATATTGTAACGTAAACAGTCTAATAAATAGTAGAATACTCCCGAATGTTTGGTAGGCTTTAACACATCTACTACATAGAATAACGCACTTCAGATCAACAATGAAAAAATCATGGTGCTGCTAACTGTTTTTTTAATGAAAGAAGTAGTTTTTAAAAAATATTCACGAAATTTCTGCATGAAGTAAATGCAATTGATAAAAAAGAAATTTTTTCTCAAAAACGGCTCCAACTGTTTTCTTTATTATTATTCTTTGACTTTATTCTTAGTTTTCTACGGATGGAGTAAAGTTTAAAAAAAGGTATTTATCTCGTCGCCTCTTGCAACAATCATCACCATCTTTGGAACATCATTAATAGCCCATGATTCTGACGTGTGTGTGAAGTTACAGTTCAAAACAACCTCAAAATCATATTTTCCGACAGAAAGTTCGAGATAGCATTTTTGAGGTCATTCCAATTGTTCTCGTTGTATAGTATAGGAGGAGGGAGTAGTTAGTGATAATGCCGAGAGAGAGGAAAAGTAATACAGTGCATCTATCTCATTCCTTCTTTGCCTATTGTTTTCGACATAATCTCTGTAGAGTATTTCATCCATTTTTATGCCGTTTGTTCTGATGTTTTAATCTTATTACAATTAAGAGGTGAAATCAGTAAAAACACATACAGTTCAAAATGCACAATTTCATAATTTAAGATCTGCCATCAATTTTAAAAGTATCATTTCACGGTATTATATTTTACGTATGCGACACGAAAACATACTTTTGCTGTTGCGATACAATACTAATCCAAAACGTCAGAGTTCCTCTTTAATGTTCGAATGCAGCTTTTGAAGCCATTACGCCCTTTTCATCCCAGAAACTCTTTCAGCGGCGTGCGAAATGCACCGCCCCAGTCATTAAAGGGCTCCGGCGCAGCGCTGCCTGCGCGCGCAGCGAGAGTGGGAGGGGGAGGGGGAGGGGGAGCGAAATGAAACACGAAAAGTACACAAAGCCGTAGCAATTATTTCCGCGCACTCCTGCTTTCGACTCAAAAGATGTGGAGCGCGCGGGCAACTGTTTGACCAGTTGCGCGCTGTAAAAAGACAGGTACTTTAATTTATTAGTTTCCTTGCGTTCCTTTTAAATGTAAATGTTACAAAAAAACCATTCAATTCCACCTCCGTGACAAAAAGAATAAAAGCTATTAAGCACTCATAACTTTCAATTGAAGTACTAGATGATAGTACAAACAATAACTGTAATCTACAAGTTCTTCAAGGTACAATGAAAGATCAATTGAATCGATTGTACTGTTTTCTCTTAAATACCGTCTTGTTAACAACGGAATGGTACTTGCAACACGAACGAAGAAAGTTCATAAATTGTTTTCATCTAGCGTTTATTAGTGTTTAAAAGGATTTTGTGGAACAAAATAAATGATATGTGGGCACATCCAGGATAAATGAATATTAAATGAAAATTAATTACGTTATATTTTGTAATCAATTAATTTTTTTAAAGTTATTTTACATTTGACCCTGATCTACAGTCTTTTTTTATTTCAGTTCGATGAGAACATTCCAATATACAGGACCTTTAAGACTCAAGCTGGGTAATTCCATTTTTCGTATTTTCAAAAATTAGGTTAATGATCTTGTCAGCAAGTTCTATTGCATTAAGAGTGCAAAGGGTGTAGGTGAACATTACTTGGAAACAGTGTAAGTAGGAATACAAATTTACGCTGTCAGTGGGACCATTTGTCTGTTGACAGCCAAAGTGCTGTAGTTGAAAGTTGCAATTTTACTTATAAGTACTTGATATTCTTAAATCGCTGTGAATTGGAACAAAAATAGGGAACCATTGACACGTTTTAAATTTTTTTTCTGAGTACAGCTAATTCGCAAGTGCTCCAAGTCGTGATCAAAAAGCGGACGCCCAGTTTCTGTTGCTCACCTACCTCAGAGAAAGCTCTGCAGATGACCACGGTCCGTTAGAAAAGAGAAAAATATATATGGAAGTCTTTTTTCCCGCGGATTTAAGTAACTCTTTACTTCTGACGTTGTTAAAGATGTTACAATATTGATGCTGATGATGACTAATGTGTAAAAAATATATGTTTCTTGAGAAGTAGTCGAGGATTTTACAATATTTTTTTTGTTTCTCTAGTTGATCCCAAATATTATATTTTAAATACGAATTTAAAATGTTGACTTTTTTTATTCTGTTGGCTTACCCTCTTTCTGCCATCCCCTCTATTTAATTTAGGATTCCTATAAAACCTGTCAACTTAAATTTACGAATTTGTAAAACAAATGTAAATGCAGTGTTAATAATGGCATTTCACATTTTCTTGTCAATTTCACCATTTACGTTTTCGTATGTAACTCCATTTGGACCTTTAGACCAATTCTATAACTGAAAAAGTTATCAGATGGAAATGATATTAATGTTGATAAGTAACAAACATTTTGTTAACACAATATTTTTCCCTTCATTTTACATTTTCTCGTTAACCTTGTTTATCACCCTGTTTATCAACCTTTGCGTATCACAAATGGTTTAACACCGTTTAGTTTCTGATAACATAAAGATTCACACTCGAATACTCTGGCATAGGTAAATAATTTCAAATATCATATACGGTAAAGTTTTAAAACCAATGTCAGCATAGAGAGAGATATTTTATCATTAAATTATCAATCACATAAAATTTATACGCATTTGTTAATCGAGTTATGATTTAATTTGCGCCTCAAGAGTGAACTTTGCGGATCGCCACTAAACTCGCAGAGGCGGCTCCTCCGAGCCCCCGGAACGGACTGTGCGCCTCCCCACTCGCTCCTCCCGACAAACTGCTGGGCGCGACAGTGGCGCCGCCGGTGGCGGCAGCGGCGCCGCCGAGCACAAGAAATGAAATCAGGCTGATGGAATAGTTGGCGGCGCGCAGTTGGAGTGGAAGACAAGCAAACGGCCCCGCCGAGCGG
>BOPP01000197.1:1699981-1726004 GCA_017312745.1 Gryllus bimaculatus
AAGCTGAGAAGTCGCCGACCGCTACAGCAGCCGCGAAGAGAGCCGGCGACGGTGCGATGGAGGTGGCGGGCTCCGCCTGGCGCCGGCCGCTCAAACGGCCGACTGGTGACGGAGGAGGAGAGGGAGAGAGAGACGGTACAGCGGCTGAGGAGAATGGATACAGATGTCGGCGGTTGATGGAGGATGAAGCGAGGGGACGAAGTCTTGAGAAAATGGAAAACAATGAACAGAGTGAAAACGAATATGGGGGTGGGCAGGTACAGTAGCGTCTAGTCCAATGAGTGATAGGTAATGGAATGGTCAAGGTAGAAGAGGAATGCTCATGAGGAATATGAGGGCCGAAGGCGATGTTGTATAGTATGGCAAAGCTGGGTCTGATCTATTTGTCAGTGGTTGATCGGGAAGGCTTGCAGTTGGAAGTGAGGAAATGACGACTTGAGAATATGAGAGACGATGCTGGGAACGGCACGGTGTAGCGGCATCTGGTCAAATGACCGTCTGGGAATGCGGAAGGTGTGCATATAACGATGAAGCAAATACGCGACCGAGGAAAATGGGTGACGAGTGCGTGGAAAAGGCGCGGCGAGGCGGCTCCTGAATGAAGGTGTGATGCAGAAGGAGAAGGCGTGAAGATAAAACTGAGTGAAAATGCTGGGAGTGTAAATGGGGGTGGTTACGATGCAGCGGTGTCTGGTCAAGAGGCCGACTGGCGACGGAGGTGTAAGGAAGGGAAACATCGGCAGATGCGGACTGCGAGCGGCGACGGCGGAGAGCACGGCCAAGGGGTCAGGTCAAGTGGCCGGCGGGTGGTGGTGGAGGAGGAGCAGAAGTTGCAGAGGTGGAAGAGAGGGGGCGACGACAGGAGTGGGTGACGGCGGATGGGAGGGAGGGCACGCCGAAACGGCGCCTCCAAGCGGCCGCCACGAAATGGAGGAGAGAGAGGGAACAGAGGCTTCGGAAACGAACGTCGGCAGTGGACCTGTATTCGAAGGTGAGCGTAGGAAAAGTTGACGTGAAATTGAGTTGGGGTTAGTTTGGGAGAATTAAAGAGTTTTCTACAAATAGCGAACGCGAGGAAAAGGACGTCGAAATTCTAATTGTTCAAATTTGATTGGATCAGCACTTAATGCAATGAAACGCAACATCACTTACAATTTTTCTACATATCATAGTAACGAAAAAAACTGATCATTTTTATTCTGAAAATTACAAAATCAATAGAAATAAATGAAGTGAGTAGCCTGCATTGCATGATCGCATGAACAAAGCCATGAGTACACATGTACTGGCAGTTTAAATTAACCCCGATACAATTGTTTCTGTTGTATAAAATACTGACGAGTCCTATTGAAAGGACACAATCAGAGATATTAATAATGTATAAAAGAATAAATTTTATCTCCCTAGCCTTATTCATAAACACACAAACGAATTTATTTTAATGTTGCTATTTTTATCGAATGCCCAAATAGGTTTAAAAACATCAGTGTTCATTTATCCTGTGAGTAAACGCTTTGAAACGTACTTCCGAACAAATAACTCACAAAATCTCATCAGAATACACTTATCACAATATTTTGTCACCCTAAGATCTAACTTAAACTGACAAGTTAGGGTAGAGTAGCAGCTGTCTCTAAAGATCTAAAACAATTGTGAACAAAAAGGGAGATACATTGAAATGTGCAACCCATTTTAGCTTATTCGCTTGACTATCCATTTATGATATTAGGGTTTTGTATTTTTTATTGCTAATAGACTACGTTGCACCGTGCAATGTAAGAGGAAAAGCAGTACAAGTGATGAACACATCTTGAATCATTCTGTGAAAGGATTAGTGCATTTAATTATGATCAAATTAGTATATGAAATGGAAGAGTATTCCAAGTTCTTACCAATGATAAAACAAGATTTAAGTTATAATAATAAAACTGATGATAAGAGATAAATAACTCAATAAACTGTTGTATTTGTATCTCTTCCAATGATTCTTCACAAACTGGCTGAAGAAAATACGTTCGGCATCGCTACCGCCCGCAGTACCGCATTCACCTCCAGCAACCGTTCCTCGTGGAACTGTTGGTCTGTGCCATTCTTATTTGTTTGTCGATTATTTTTATTTATGCCTTTGAACAAAATGTACAATGTACTTTACTAAGATGAATATATACTTCAATTATTTCTCTCGCGAAGTAGGGTGGGTTCTATTATGTTCGCACACATATTTTTTTTCATTACAAGCACACTTCAACTGAGTTTTATCAAAAAAGGTTTACTGAGAAAATGAAATAGTTCATCTTATTTGAATATTAAAGTGCATATTTCAGAATCGTTAGGTCATAAATGCATATTTTTAAAATCATATTCAAAGATTTTTATGGCAAAAAAATCCTCACCCCAAGTCTTGTTCCTATAATGAATGTTTTTATCCCGGATTACTGTTTATTTCTTCCTAGTGTACCCGGCAATGCTTAGCTATTGCAATGTATTTCACTTCACACAATACTGGTCAGGTGATTGTGAAATAACGTTTTACACTGCGCTCGGCAAAAATTTAATAGACTTTGGTGTAGGTTTGTTGTATGTCCTGTTTTGGACATAGTTGTCCTAGTATCCTTTAATTAAAACGTTCTCCCTCACGTTTAGGCATTTATTCGCTATGGCATTCTTGGAGAAATTTGTTTGACTTGTCTGAGATAATCTTCAAGTAATAATAACTGTCAATATTTCACAATCGCAGGGGCAGAAAATGCAGCAAAGACACGCTTAATACTTCAAGATGCGGCGTAGAGTTTCCGTTTAGAGGCGCTTTAGAGAACGTAAACGCATAAAATCATCAACGGTCTACTATGTGCAACAGACATACGCACATTCTCATTGTACTATGCCTATATTTTTCGAGGATGTGCAAGCAATAAGTTGACAAAGGTTTATCGCAATTGGATGAACGGAACGGCAGCGCATAAAATATGTACAAACAAGAAAACATTGGTTTTTATATATCAAATTCTTTCTCAGATTACATACTACTTTTTGGAAAAACTGAAATTTTGCTCAGCAGCATTTTGGCTGCAACAGAATACTAGTTGATCTATTTCCCTTCGACAAATTATGAGGGGGAAAAGTTAATTATGTAAAATAATGTAACAAGCATCGTGAATATTCGGCTAATGACCCCGACCGACTTCTTTATCATCATCGACTGTATTTAAAATCCCATTGGGGTCGATATCGACCCCTTTGGAAAACACTAGTCCAACGCGAGGCCGCTTCTTTGTGCACAGGGAGGCGTGTACCTAGTGAATCTGCTCAACACGTACGGGCCCAGCATCTCCATCCTGTTCGTGGTGTTCGTGGAGGCCGCGGGGGTGTGCTGGTTCTACGGCGTCGACCGCTTCTCGCACGACATCGAGAAGATGTTGGGCTTCCGACCCGGCATCTTCTGGCGCGTGTGCTGGATGTTCATCAGCCCCGTGTTTCTGCTCGTAAGTAACGCCTCAGCGGTGGAGTTTAATTTGGCTTGTAAAAGTTCGTTATACAGGACGTCGCGGAACAAATGTTGCAAACTTCTAAAGCATGTAGGGGGTCGAAGATATTGACATTTGAATAGGTGGTAAATTTCAAGTAATTAGCGCAATAAGTAGAGTAAGTTGACGTTTTATTTGGTTTGTAGCAATTCGTTGCACCAGGGTTGTCCAACTGTCGGCCCGCGGACCGCATGCGGCATGCAGGGGCATTCATTGCGGCCCGTGAATGATTATTAGTCAAAAGTGAAAGTCCCCTGCAACGATGTCGGGCGAGAACATGGAGCACCTAGAGCACGCGCTCTGCCGGCATCAACGCCCCTTTGTGCAAACATAGGTTGTTTACATTCAAGGATTTTTTCTAGTAAATTCAAAATCATCCCAATGTGTTTTACTGCGTTTTGCATGAATGGGTACGCCTACGGGAACTGGAAATACCCCCCCCTTTTACAGTATTATTTGGTTTATAACAATTTATTATACAGAACGTCGCAGAACAATTGTTACCAACTTCTAGGATATATAGGGAGGTCAAAGATATTCACATATCGAAAGTGAATAAGTGGAAAAATTCATAAAACAATTGACATTGTTTCCTGATTAGTAGCAAACATAAGCACCGATATTGGGCCCATCATGTTCAGATGCAATCAAAATTGTTTATGTTGACAAACTACAATGTACTATGAGCGGCCTAGCAAACAGGGGTAAATGTCAAATGGGTAACAAAGTTATATGTAAATTCCTACCACATCTTCATAAGCAAATAGCATGATCTTCAAACCCCTATACTCCCTCAAATTTGTAACATTTATTTTGAGACATCCCGTTCAATATAACTGTAATTATCCTAATCAATCTTGAAACAAAAATAATTTCCAAAAGGACTATGATTAAAATAACGGAAGTACTGAATGGTGGTTTTTCCGAAAGCAACCCTTATGTGCGGTAGTAATTTAAATTTGTTGTAAATGATCGAATATATTACTGTGTTCTAAATTTTATGATGGTTAAAAGTAAATTCATAACTTTTTAATGGATTTTCTTTCAATGTTCTTAATTTCAGAGATTTATCTAATTATCTGAATTTCTTACATATCCAAATTCTTATCGACTTTGTATAAATCGATAATTGTATTTCTGCTGAACAAGAACATGTACTACTATATTTCCCATATTGTTTAAGTATTTGAAAACAGCACAACAATTCAAATTCGAAATATTAAAACCTTGATCCACTTCGGAAAATCATCTCGCATTTAAAAGTTTTAATATTCATTAAGTTGTAATGAACTTCGTTACCGTTCCCTCTCCCTCGAAGGAGGATCATTGGCGTTCATGCAAATGTTAATCCTGCATCGAACCTTAGAAGTAAGAAGCAGTTGATACTCTTTCAGCGTGACGCTTTATACAGATTGTTTCAGAACAGATGCTACAAACTTCTAGGGGACAGAAGATTCGCAAATAACTATCTTTGACCAATAAAAATGTGACGTAAATCTTATAGAACAACGTTACACAGTCATGAGAAATGTCCCTTGTTTGGTAGGCAATTGAAAAGATGAGGAACAATGCCCACCAATTAGAGGCAAATGTAATGATAATAATGTAAATACACGAGGTTTATCACATGCGTATTAGCAAAAACTAATACTTTTCTTCTAGAATCTCTTTATTTGTTTGCTTTTTATCAGTGGTTTATGACATTACAGGTTGAGCAGTTAGGTAGTGGGAATATTTATTTCGAGCGACGGTAAAATGTTCCCCGAATGCATACCGCCACCGATATTTGTCGACTGGCCCTTCACTCCTTCGCTATGTGACTGCGCGGTGTGCTCCGCAGGTCATCTTCATCTTTTCGCTGCTGGGCTACGAGGAGATGCTGACGGACCGCAGCCTATACCCGCAATGGAGCATCTCCGTGGGCTGGGCGCTCACGGCCTCCTCGCTGCTCTGCATCCCGGTGTACGCCGTCTACAAAATCGCCATCACGCCAGGGCCCTTCCTCAAGGTATCCCCCCCCCCCGCAAGCTAGTGCTTCAGAAGCGTTATTTGCTCTGGAGTTGGTTGGGGCCATTAATTTTTACACAATTAGGTACACTAGGAGTGAATTATATTTTCATTTACCCTACACAGACCACACAGGAAGATTTTATTTGGATTTGTGACGCAAAGGAAACATCCAAATATGATTCTCTGCTTGAATTCTCACCACCTGGCCTTCCTCACCCTGGCCCTCTCGTTTACGTTCCTCGGCAAAATCACGGTGTTCTCTAATGTGTTTGTTAATCGTTAAGATCGTGTTGTGTTCTAAATTTTCAGGTAATAAAGAACGTAAAATAAATTGAAACACTATCTGCGAATGAAGGCGATAATACTACTTTACAAATTCTGTTCTAATACTATAATAATTTACTCCGTGATCTTGCAACGTTTATAACAATTATGGTGTGAGAAATTGGACATAAATTAATTAGTAGTACGCTATGAATCTACAATCTGATTCGATAGAATATACATCAACTATATCTTCGACATATTTTGACAAAAATTGTATACATCAAACTTTATAATATTATTATAAATGCAATAATATTCTCAACAAATATTTCTACTCGTCTTAAAAAATTTTACATTAACAATTTTCCAATGATCTTTTACACGGTTATTTTTATCAGGAATAAAATAATTATAGTAGATGCCAGAATCTGTTAAACTCGATGAAAGCACATTTGATGCAAAGCCAGATTGATACCCTCAACTGCCTCGTAACGCAGAGATTAGCGTATTCGCTGCGACAATTGAACTCGTTAATGTGAACAGCTCGTGGCGAAAGCGACAGCACGTTCGAGTTGATAGCGTTTTTATCGTTTGCGCTCATGTTCGATTGCACGCGCCCTTCTCATCCCGAGTTCAATGCGCTTCATTGTCAAAATGGAAAAACAAAGAGGATTTTTTAAATTTTTTCTTTGAACCGCCTTTTAACTCCCTTTTAGAATACACTTATTTGGTGTTTCATGTTTCAAATGATTTCATTGACGATTTTTGTGAATGAAATATGATTTATTGGTAGATGTCACTAACAATAATTCTCACTGCTTCATACTGCTTTTTCACTACTTTTTAAGATAAATACGTAGTTTATAAATTCAACATTTTTATTCAAACTACAGCTACACATTGAGTATTGCACGTGGATTAAAAAACAGAATTTCAGGTTTTTGACATTATGGGGCATTTTTCGCGTATTCTTCACGTACATTGGGATGTCCAAACATGTATCGAAGAGTAAATGTATCCTTGGTATTTGAGGGTAAAAGCAATACAAGTGTTTATAGCTAAAAATATATTTGCAGTTTTCTTGAAATTATTGCGCCGTCGTACTGAATTCGCCTCTACAACACAGTTTTTCTTGTTCTCTTGTCTACAAATGGAGAATTTAAAATGAGTTCAATTTTCTTTATTTGGAACGCCTACGTAGTTCCACTTGAAAATCTCACAGGCCACTTGAAAATTGTAAAATGATGGATGTTGTCAGATACCCATTCACTAATGACGCGATATTCAATCCTCAGAATGTGTTTGAGACAATGTAAGTTCACAAAAAGTACCAATTTATGTACGTTAGTCAATGTCATTAATATTGTAGTATCAGCTTATTCTTTACACGTAAAAGAAGGGAAACTATTTCTTTCTTACACCTCACCGCTAAATGGCGTAAGCTGCACGATTTGTTAGTTTGAACTAAATGATAATTCTCCAATTGGGGCTCCACTTAGGCGATAAATTTACCCTAATTAATGAACAATTAGTACTTATAAGATATAACGTACAGAATACATTGTAAGGATATTCAAACACAATTATTGAAATTATTTTTTTTTCGAAACAGTATTTCCTATTAATCAAATGTCGCCCCTTAAAAATTGCGATTTTCGACTATATTGAAGTTGATACCTCCAGCTCGAAGAAAAAGGATAACTAGCAGCATCTACTTTCTACTAATAAGCATCTACTTTCTATCTTAAAAAATGTCGAATCGTAAGGGTTAACGAGAAACGATATATAAAGAATACCTGCAAAAAAGTCATATAAAATTAATATTTAGTAAAGCGGAGTTATACATAACCATGACTTTCATAACATTTTTATAATACGAGTTGACTATGGTATATACCCTAGAAGAATCGTTACATAACATCCGCAATCATTCACCTCTGTGTGAATAACCAAATGCTTTTTTAGGCTGTCACAATTAATAATAATAAAAAATAATAACAATAATAATAATAATAAATCACAAAAAATCTTTAGGCATCACGAATATCTGTAGCAAAAATGTAGGCGTCCACAAAAAAAATTGGTGAAGTCAATTGTGACGTAAAAAAATCAAACAAATTCAATATTAACTTCATCTTAATTAAATGAATTGAAAAAAATGAATATAACATCATTGCTCTAGATACATTTCACAAAAATGCGTGCTTTCTCATTATTAAGTTTTGAGTATTGATCTCATAATGTACGAGTCTGATACAAGGAGTTTTATCATCTGACGTCAGTTAAACAGATAATGTTTCTTATCGAGAGAATGGTGTTGCAGAATTTATAGCAGTTTACTGATTAAGCCGATCATAAAGAAAACTGAAAACGGATACTGGGAGCATTATTAATAGAACATTCAGATAAAAGTGGTAATCAATATATGACAAAGCTGGGAGCTTAGATTTTTTGCCGGCTGGGCCTGGAGGAATAAATCCTCGCAAACTTACAAGTATATTTCACCATCCAGTAGGGGAGAAACATCGTCACTGCCCTCGATTAAGCATTAACTAATATAAACTAACTCAATTTTACAAATTTAAATTAAAACAAAATTACATGTTTACGCATTGGTAAATAATTTGTATTCTATCTCAAATGCAATATGCCATATTTCAAATTACTTTCGTGGTTTAATATGACATTTTTACCACATATCCGAAAAAGTGATAAGAAAAATCTGAGATCATGCAAATTCAAGTTATCATGATAGGAAAACCAAAGAACTTATCACATTATGCATGGCCATGAGCACATTCATCGCGAGGCAGATGTCAACTTGTTCATATTTTAACTCCACATACTCAACCTTCGGAACCGTCTTAGATGGCTAAGGTCATTAACTGACATCACTGTCGTGCCTCTCACCAGAGAGTCCTTAGGGTTCCATCTTTGACTGTAGCAGAATTATTGTCGCTAGTTATGTCGAGGTCAGACGCAGTTTGGAGGAAGATTGTAGGATCTGGCTGCTCTGAACGGTAGTTTTCCGTGATTTTTCCAATCAACACCAGGCGAATGCTGGGACAATACCCTAACAAACATGACATGAATCGTCACCGATCATTCTTTCCACTTCCTTGTCCTATCCTCATTCCTTACACACACATTTTTATGCACAACATTACCAAACAAGTCAAGAGATCAGTCGGAAGCTTCAAAGTTTGTCCCGGTTGCGGCGAGCTGGTGGGAGATATCCGATTGGGAAAAAACGGTATTTGTCAAATGTGAAAACCCTTGCATGCATGTCGGGCGAGAATATTACGCCTAGCTTATATGCCCTGTCAGGGTCAACACCCGCTTCATGCAAAAATAGGGATAGTTTGAATTTTTAGAATATTTTTTTTACTAAATTCAGAAATTTAAAATCATCCCAATTCGTTTCTTTAATGACACAGTCTGATATCACGCACGGTACCTTCCCATTCCCCTTCCCCGCTTCTGAGCAGCCGCGCAAACTGCCGAAAGCGACGATACGGGGGAGACAGGTGCAGGTCGCTCAAATAACGTACATACATTGGTCCCGCAACCATATGAAAGGTTCTAGTAGTGGACCTCGGAGCCTGGCAAGATGGACATCCCTGCACTAACCAATCAATCCACGGAATCCTTGAGCTGCTTCGTGCCGATAGTACACACAAAGCGAGATCCGGTATTTCTAGGGAGAGCGATCGAATTAGAGTGCTTTTGGAAGCCTAGAGAATTGCGTTTAGGCAACCGGGTGACTAGTGGTGTGTAAAGTGTAAAACGCGTTTTTTTTTCACGTTTTGTTCTAAATGAACCAATAGTACCACCGAACTGCAGCGACAGAGTGTGCGCTAAATTCCTATTATGTTACATATTATCTTGATTAGCATTTGTTTGACAACTGATATACACACACACAGATTATATATAATTAATGCCACCAATATGATGGAACAGTTAACACAACTGTCTGCAAGCACCGCGGTGAACAAATTGCACTAGCGTGATCACGTGACTAGTTTAGTGTGCGTCATTACTCAAGTGATTATACTAGCTAATTCTGATGGAATAGCGTTTTCCGCTATCACTTTAGCGTAGCATTGGAGCTCGCGCATTCACAGAGACTCTAAAATGGGTTAATAGCGTACACATTAAAGTGCTTCACGCTGTGCAAAACTTTAATACCACTTATCCAACAGGTAAATGATGGACAGTAATTTACAATTGGTAAGCGTTTTGTTGAGCGAGTGGAGGAATTCTGAGACTTAGGAAGAAACCTTCGTGTTTAACAAAAAGAACAATTGAAATCAATATAACATAATACTTTATTTTCCTAGTCTCATTTTATAATGCTGTCATTTGATGGCTGCGAACCGGTGAATAATGATACTCATTTCGATACGGATTTCATTATGATGCAGGTTCTTGACAAATCACAGAGAAGTTTACAAATCAAAAATTGACACTTAATTCATCATTGAGAATATTTCTAGTAAGCGTTTCTTCGAACGATTGTGTACATTAAAATGGAATTTAATAGTATACTATGATTGATAGTTTTAATTTATTTTATTACTTCTATTTTTACGTGAAATACTATTTAAAATAAATTGGATCGTCATTTGACTTTGATCCTATTTGACTAGCGCAGTGGCAAAGAAATCAGCCGCCGGGTAGGTAGAGAGCTGTGCTCTAGGTGGTCTTGTCTGAATCCTGAATGTTAATTGCCACGAAACAATTCAAAGCAAATGTTGAACTTTTAAACGTTGCCATAAGTCGTAGAAAACTTACTGTACGAAACACGATGTTAAAATACTAAAATTCTTGTATATTGAAATAGTTATCCGCGCGCAATAGAAACTGGTTCATTATTTTCTTTATTGCATTACATAATAAATAACTGAACGATTGAACATAACATAATGAAACAAGAAATCTTTCAAAACTATTCTTGCCCCTTGACAAAAATGCATAATCAAGGCTGATTTTAAAAAGAAGTATGAAACATGTATTATTAAATATGTATTAAGTATAGAAACATTGTACAAATGTTGGTTGCCTGGTGGAACAAATGTGGAGGACATATTTTCGTATAGTCCCCCTGTTTGTCGCTTCAGCTTGGGCAAGTTCAACTCTTTCTGTCTTCGGGGAATGTGGGAGCGGAGTCAGGGGAAGTTGCGCGTAGTACCACGGCTGTCGGACTTAATGCGCGGGTGCAGCCAGAAATAAAGCATGGCGCATTTCACCGGAGCCTCAGGAGAAGGGTCGACCATCGAGAGAAATGCTTGCGCCCCTCAGGACCCTAAAAATGTCCATACTGTGCTACATTGACATTTCCCCCAGCTGTCGTAAAAACTCTTGATTTAAACGTGCGGTTTCCGTAGACTGATATAGCTCAACAACTGTTTCATTGCAGTGTTTCTGACCGAGAGATCCCACGGTTTGAGTCTGGACGGTGGAGGATTTTCGACTCTAGCTAGAGTCGAAAATAGTCGATAGAATAGCGCTTCTATCGACTCTAGGTCGGATTCAGCCGCTATATGGGGGAGAATTTTCGAGGTCGGCTGCTCTGATCGGTATATCTCCATGGATTTATGACTAATTCCAGGCGAATACCGGAGCAGTACCTTAACCAACGGACCTTCCCTTCTAATGCTTGTAGCGTTCTTTTCTCATACACACACAAGCGCGCGAGCTTACATGTACACTACAACATGTTTGGAGATCAATCGAGAAGTTAGAGATTGTTCTCTCTTGACCGGTGTCCTAATGGGGGAACATAACTGGTTGGGGAAAACTCCACAAGCTGATTTGTAGATCGGCGCCAAACCTCACGGTCCAGCAAGTGAGAAACTCCGTCACTAGCCGGAATGTAGTATGGACTACCCTAATGAACTATACTGTTATTTAAACATAGCGGCCCTCCAAGTCACGAGCTGGATGGAAAGAGGGACATTGTCATCTAATCCGGAGCACCGATAACAAAAATTTATGTCGTAACGAAGCTGCCTCTCTCGATCCATCTCATGACCTTGAAGTGCCACTATGTTTAATTAACAGCATAGTTCATAAGCGTAGTTGAGTGTGATAAACAAGAGTTGACGCACGCGGGAACACTGAATAATGCATCATACAATTGTGCATCTCCCCACGTCCGCTGCAATGACGTTGACGTTGCGTGTCGTGTCCGGTTGCAGCGGCTGTCCAAGGTGATGAAGCCCGAAGACACGTCGGAGGAGCGCAGCCTCAACGCCAACTCCACCTGCGTCCCCGGCGCGCACGTCTGACTTGGCGGCGGCGGCGGCGGCGACGCGGCGACGGCGGCGGTGGCGGTGGCGGAGGCGGCGGCGGGGGCGGGGCGCGCCCTGTCGTCCCAAGCGCGCGCTCGCGGCTGGGCCAACTCCGAGTGGCTAGTGTGACGACCCCCCCCCTTCCAAATCCCCCGCCCCCTTCGGGTGCGCACCTGCGAACCCTGCGCTTCATCTCCTCTTGCGTTCCGAGTTAGAGCCTAGAGCGGTAAGTGAACTTTGTAAATTGGTTCAGCTTTATAGAACAGAAACACCAAGACATTCAGGCAGCGCGTTTGCTGTTGCGTCCTTCTTCGTGCTTTTGTCGACCCCAACAGGCTGTGTGTCTGGATTCTCTCTTTACAAAAGTATACTGATGTGAGTGACGCATTATACACACGACTACAGTATTCACTTCATTTGAAGCTTGTTGAAGCGCAGATTACAAAAGTATCTTTAATACATTATTATTATATTATAGCGTTGCCATTCAGATACTGAATTTTAATGTTCATTCATACTCAAGCCCTATGTTCATATTTAGGCTACAAATGTAACAACTGTGTTTAGTGTACTTAGTGGCTAGAAATGTCGAAATATAGATAGTTATAGGTATTGCCTGTCTAGGCAAAGCCAAAATGTCGTCTTTAGCGACCTAAATGTAACGCTTACGTCCATTATAAATAGGAATGGACGGTAAGTGTATAATGTATAAAACCATTATCGTCATTGTTAAGTACGTTAAAGCACCACAATATACGCTTCGTGTTGAAAATAGACTAGTTATAAATATATGAAGTTAATACAAATTTTAAGAATATTTTGAACGTAATTCATTCTGCCTTTTTACACAAATTTACAACAAGAAATAACTGAAGGCCATATCTGGAAACAGAAAAAAGATAATAACAATATTGAAATGCATCTATTCAGGTACTTTTCATCAATACAAATACTTTCATACACCATTCCATTAACTACATAAAATCCCTCTCAAATCACGGAGTGTCAGTCGATTCTATGAAAAACGTGTCCAGAGTCTGTCATATTTCATTATTTTCTATATGTCATAGTTGAGATAAAACTATTGTATGTGTTTGTACATAACTGTGGTGTAATTATTGTTTCGAGTATGTTCGCCCTAAAGCCAAACAAACGTAGTTATTGGCATGCATGTTGTGACAATCAGTGTGGCCCCAGCGTATATGATCATGCACTTTTCTAACTCATAAGCACGAGAAAGTTTACTACCGTCAATGCCCTGCATATCCTACTTTTAACGCAGTGGGTTCGACGAAAAAGACTGTAAATAAGTGAATTAGTGCTGGTAATTAGATTCCAATTTAATTACAAAATTTTATAACATTATTTTTTATGTAGGAGTACAATGTAAATAATGGGGCTCCTCATTCACTATTCTACACGTATCGCACGCTCAACAACAGTTAGATCAAATTATGTAAATAAAAACAGGTACTATCAACCCCATAATATTTTGTTAATAAACATTTTCATGATCAATATGCCTACAATATTTGACAAAACGTTTACTTCGAATGCCTTAAACAAGTTTTATGTCCACTGGACTTTGCAATTCTTACGAAATGAAATTGACTAGTTTCAAATCATTTGAAATTATTACATGATGTCCTAACTAATTCCAAAAAAAGTATTATTTCTATTTTGACTTTAAAAATTCATTTTTACTAGAAACGTTTCCTATTATATGAAGTTAAAAACTGAAAATTGCGGAAAGTAGAGTAAATTCGAATGTAGACTCAAGGAATTGAGATTTCATTTAAGAAATGTCGATAAATAGCCAAATAAACTCAGAATTGTGAAATAGAAAAAGTAAAACCTTCTTTAATTATTTAAGTCTCGTTCTTTCATTTATAAACTATTAGCAACTAGCTGTCATTCATGATTAATTTGATAGAGATCTTCAAAATTCTCGTCCACACATTTAAATTGTCGGTTGCAACATTTCTCCCTGCGTTTTATAAACTCCAGGTGCTATTTGTTTCTAAGCCACAAACATCAGAACATCAGGAGACATGCGACGTAAGGCTGTACGCGAGTTGAAGTTGTCTCGTGCTGCGACGGAGGATGAAAAGTGCGCGATCGAGGCGTCAGAGCCCTTTTGCGTCGTAAGCGACGCAAATCACTGGAAGAGGGGAGGCGGTGGGGGAACGACGGTGCGCAGCTGAGCTACAGCTTGGCAAAATGGAGAGAAAGCGAAAGACAGGAGTGGAAAGAAGGTTGGAGAGGTATGCAAAGACAAATTTTTTGCATAATATACTTCATATGTTGCATAAAGGCCGTGATAGTAAATGTGTGATCAGAAAACCGCGTGCGTAGCGTTACTAATTGAAAAGTTTGGAAATGCAGGTCATTTCGTAAAAGAAAATCGAATGATATTAATTAAATCGCGTTTTAGGCGATTGACAGTTGAAATATTTTAAATTACTTACTTTTATCCAAACATGTAACTTTAACATTGTTTAAAAAGGGTTATTTTATAGACTAAAAATTATAGGATATTGCCTACTGAAAATTATATCACCCTTCAATGAAGTAATGTTTATTTCAAATTCGGCGATGCCTAATTGAGTTTATAGATGACATTTTAATGTTTGTACATTTACACACCAGCAATTGGAAAACTAAATGTACTGAGAATTCAGAAAATGCTGTCAAATTTTGAAGCAGATGAGATGCTGGTCGTACAAAAAATAAAGACATTGAAAATTAGGGCAAATCCTGTCCAAACTGAAGGTTGGTAACTCTACGTAAACGTCAACAAGATTTAATTATCTTGTGTCACTAAGGCTTATGCAGCTGAGATTATCTTTTCCACAAACATGGTCTAATGAACATATGAAGTGACACACTATTTCATTTTAACCGACAGAATGGAAAACTTTAACAATTTTTCCTCATCCGAACCCATACCAAAACGCAATTCGTCACTGTAAAACTATTCTAGAACAACGATAAATCACTTCACGTGCGTTCTGCTGTTCCCAATTCTCACTGAGATTTCCTCTCAGCGTGGGAGAGCTGGGGAGGCAGAGGGTTCGAATTTGGCGAATGCGAAACTGTACCGTGCCGAGGCTCGGCGCTGCGCCGTGGCAAACCCGCCTCCACCCGCTTCCAGATAAGTATGGCGTGACGTGCGCCGGGTAAAAATAGCTTTACTAAGCGTCCCCATGGGTGGTCCCTCGCCTGCCTTGATGGCACCGTTATATCAAGGCCTACCCGTAGCTACTAATGACGTCAAGGTACTATTCTTGTTACAGAGATTGCAAGTGAGTTAATAACTATCACAATGTTTAGGTGGTTGCAATTGAAAATTTCATCATATTATACTGTAATAAAAACAACAGGAACGGTAATTATAATTATTAATTAATTAATACAATGAATATTCATTGTCATATTTCATATTCAATGTCAATTCACAATGTCATTTTCAAAACAAGTTTAGCGCATGTAAACTTTCCTAACATGGAAATCTTTAATCACGTGACAAATTCAACAAATTTGCTTGACCGTTCTCAATATTAGGAACGGACTTTTTTTAAGCCCGACAAAAAATGGTTGGAATAAATCATGTGAAGGATTCCCAATATAATTTAGATTCCTGCTTCGTACGTCAAAAAGTTTTCGAACAATCTTGTAATAGTCTCACAATTGTAAACTTCCCTTACTTCAATATTACTATGTAAAATTCAGAAATCGTAAGAAAATGTCTGCAATTTTTCAACAAAATAGGAAACGTTAGGCATTTTAGTATTTTTTCTATTCTTCATCATACAACATACTTGATCTCTGAAAATACTGTTTGTGACTTATCAACTGACTCTGGGAAATGTGAAAGGCACCATACTCTTGTGGTTTAAAAGGAGTACGGGGCTAGTCGTAAAGAAAGGTTACAATACTTACCTTTCTTCATTTCTTGTATATTAGTGCTATTTTACAATGAAGCAAGAAATCATTAGTTCATGAACGATTTGTGTTAATCATCATACATTTTAGTAATGATCTTGTCACGACACGTTCATGAAACACTGACTAGTTATTATCTAAAAGAGATCAAACTTCATAGGAGCCATGTGCAAAGGGCCATCACTTTCTGTGCCCGGCAATGCATTTTATTACATATTCCCCGCCCCACACCGCAGCTTAAAACGAACATGTCTTGTTTAGGGATTATGAGGGACAAGTCTAGAGTCAGGCTGTGTCCCTTATTTTCATGCCAGGGTTTGCTCAATCATGAACATCGCTTTCCCAATGAAAACACTACAGCGTTACAGAATGTTAGTTAACCATCTTCCCCGGAGCGGCATAAAATTATAAAGTAGCGGGCATTGGAGAGGCACGTGACCGTGTGCCCTAATAGGAGAATGCGCAGGAGCTGCTCGTCGGAAGCACTAAACCGATGACGTCGACACGGAAACGTACAGCGCTTTGTGTGCAGGAAAGGCCACGCCTCTCTCCGACTGCTTGCGGCCGGCCACGTGGCGTCTGGGTCGCGGCGGGGCAAGGGCGGGGGCCACCCCCCCCCCAGGCGACCCGGCCCTTGACCCGCACAAGCCTCGTCCCCCCCCGCCCCGTCCACCCCCACCGTCATCCCCTCTCCTCGCCCCGCCCACCCCCGCCCCCGCACAGCACCGCCATTCACATCTCACCCACACACGCCAGACTCTCCACCCCGCCTCGGCATCTCCCCTTCTCTTCCCCCGTCCCGCCTCACCACGCCCCCCGCCCGCATCACATCAGCCCGCCCCGCCACAGATCTCCCCAGCGTGCCTCCATATCTCTCCCCTACCCATTCCCCCCCACCCGACCGCCCCTTGTGATTCACCAGCCTCCGCCTCTGCACCCGCCCACGACTCACCTCATAGCCTCCCCCTCCCACCTCGCCCCTCCCCATTCACCCACACCGACCAGCCCCCACCCGGCCTCACCTCTCCCCACGCCCCCTCCCGCAGGAGCGTCACCTGAACCCGTCGCCCCTCTCCACTCCCAACCGTGGCCACCGCGCTTCCGTCCAACCGCCCTCTTGCGCGCCCCGACCCCGCCCCGCCCCGCCCTCGCCCCCCCATCGCCCGCAGAGGCACGGGAAATTAATGGACGCCAGGCAGACTCACGAGGCTTTGCCGCTCTCCGCGGGCGGACCTCGCCAGTCGGGCGGCGCGCCGACCTTGCGCTAACATATTGAGCAGCGTTGGCCGTGAACGTGGAATTATGCGCGACGATAACGAGTGGCGAACGTTCTTTGCAAGTAAAATATGCAGAAATTTAATATCAATTCACCACATATATATTTCGCATTTAGTCAAGTCTCCATATTTGTGAGAAATTTTTGGCGATCTTTTTTTTTTTCGACCAGCGTGAAAATGTAAGATTTGTACTTTGCAAGAGCAGTTACGCAGTTAGAAATTCAGTCCTATAGAAGAAAGAACAAGGCATATTCACTTTCTTGGTGCTATTCTGAGTATTTTCTCAACAACCAGAAACACATATAGATAGCGTAGTCATATTGAGAAAATCACGTACATCATAAACATTACAATAGGCCCCAAAAACGTTTTCTCTTAGGTACTTTGCTCTAATACCATTTTATAAGTTTTTAAAGACATTCTTTAATGGGTTTGAACATTAAACAAATGTTTATTCATAAAACTAAAATGAATGTTTTACTTCTTGTAGCGGCGATACAAGTTACATGATTTTTTTTTCACATCTAGAGCGCTAAAAGTTTCGGTTTTATTAACTTTTAGCATGAATGTGATGACAACACAATTTGTCCGCCTTCAAAATCAATAAAGTAATTTTCTAAAAATTGACATATGTGGTCTCCTTACTGTGGCGACGATTGCTGAATGCCCTTTCGATCCACAATTTGTCTTAAAAATATAAATTGAAAAGAATAAACATGTTATAACAAAAGATCTATCAGTCTTTGAACTTGGAAAATGCATTCCAAATTCCTGAACGAACGTCTTGGATCAGTAAAAACCTTTCATTTCAAAGTAAATAATCCTCTTGGATAATGAAGAAATAATTATTGTCATTTTGCTACTATTTGAGTAGCAGTATATTCAATCCAAAGAATCTGCAGTTACAGAACACAAATAGTAAAATTACAACAAATACATTTTGGATTGTAAGAACCGTTATATATAAAGCAAAGCTTTATAATATTTGCATACTACACGAAAATATCAAATAATCATTCGCCCACATGGGGCGTATACATGTTGTTTAAGTATTTTTCAAATAGTTTACCGACCCTGACGGGCAAGGTCAAGAGATGAACCAGGTTGTTTATGGAGCACGGGCTCACTGCCAAGGTCTCTTAGAAGTGGGGCCTCGAAGGGTCAATATTTGTTTGATTGTGCAAACCATTAGTATGTCGGCTGAGCAGAAGTGGGTACACTTGCATCATTGGACCTAACAAACCGATGCAAAACGCACAACACGTAAAAATATATCTTGTGAAACAAATATGTAGAGATCGGGAGAATTCAGAGTGGAAACTACTCGATTGATGATGTTCTCTGAAAGTAAATTAGCAAAGCATTTTCAAACTCCCCGAAACGAAGCTCTTTTGCCTGAGGGCGTTTTTTACTACATACAAGAGAGTCGAAGCAGTATATAAATATGTGTGTGTGTATTTGTAATTCTATATTCCCTTTCTCTTTTCAAAAAATGTGTCATTTCATTTTCAGAAAAAAAAGTATACTGAGATACGATTTAAATATTTTGATTTGGTAAGGTTTTTTAAACTAGAAGAAAGTGGTTGGGCGATTTTTACCATTGATTTAACCTTGCACAAGCTGTTCAGTAAAACTTTTGATTTTTTTAAATGTATTGCCATGTCCTCGTTGATGTGAATGCAGTTCAAAAGTGTAATTTGATAAAGCCTTCATTAATGTACATGTAACCAAATTTTAAGATAACAATCTTTCATTGCAAACCAAAGAGTAAGAGAAACAATAAAGCGTTTACATAAAAATCTGCTATTGTAATGCAAATTGAGGGAGTGCGACCATAAAACCCAGACTCACCTCACTTTTTAATATTTGCATTGATATTATTCAAAATTGTAGGTAAATAATCTATAACATGTATTAAGATATCAAAAGAAAATGTTTTTTTTACTCTAGGCAGACAACGCTTTACCATTCAGAAAACAGAAGATGAACATTATGCATTATTCCACTTAAATGGTACTTTTTCGTACAGTAATTTTATAGCAAGTGTTCACTTTCTGATATTTAAGTTATTAAATTGAACAAAATACCAATAAATTCAACAATACAACATTGGCAAGATTACAAAGAATATGTGGTATTATGCATAATGCACTCAAGAAGAAGACAAATCAAAATACAAAAATAAAGTCTTATGAGACCATGGCTCTTCCCATTTTTTGTTTGTCAGCTTTAATAAAAATAAATCTACGTAGATAAAGGTCGCTGAAATGAAGTTCCAGAGGAGAACTTTAGGCTGCACGAAAGATCACATTCGAAACGAAACGATAAGGGAAAACAGCATGCCAAATGAATTGGAAGCAAAATAACTAATTAAAGAAACAAGTGGTATCGATGTACACAAATATTACAATGGATAATTCAAGAGCACCCAATTTAGATTTTATCTATCATCAATATGGAAGAAGAGACGTGAGCAGACCTAAAAACGACAGAAGGAAACGGAACAGGCTCGAGCCTAATCCATAAAATGAAGAAGAAGAACACTAAGTCAGTTCAGTTTCTGTTGACTTACGCGCTAACTTGCAATTCTAAACGCAATTACAATACAACTGTTGATAAAACTCTGATAGTACTTCTAATCAATCAAGATCAAACTTTCTCAGGATTTCATGGAACGAAAACTTATATTTGATTCCGGTAGTGTAGTTAGGGTTATAATGGAGTTGGAAGTGTGTTCAGGTGAGGATTTGGAGTAAACTAATATATAAGTTAGCCGATAAGCATGTATGTATTGTAATATAGGTTCGAGATAGATAATCCTTATGTACTAATTGGTAATTTGTAATGAATAACGATACGTTGGTTATTGTCCTTAAAAACTGAGGATGTTAGAGTAATCACAGTGAAAATCTCTGACTAGCACGACGAACGATTGAAATTATAACTGTAAAATATTAGTGCAGGCCTGGACGAAAATATTAGTTTCTGTCAATCTTCCCTGACAGCGGAAGGTTTACGTAATCAATAGTTCCTGGTATTTTACATACACATGGTGGATATCAACCATGAGTCATTTGGCAGAATTATCTTACTCCTCTCCGTTTTGAAATACTGATCAACGTTGTAAATATTGCCCACCCGTTCGCACAATAGCCCGTTCATCCCACTTCGAATGTTTAAAGCCATGCATTCACGTCTGAAAAAAAACAACGATAGCGTTGTGACATCTGTTCACCACCGTGAGAAGCCTAGAAATAAACATCCTCAGCCAAAGATTACGTATCTTGAAACTCCATTCAATGAGTAAATCAATTCCGTTTACCCTAGTTCGTTCATGGATCACCGTCGAAAACGATGTAATGACGAGGGATGCACACGCGACGAAAAGGAAAGGACGTGCCAACTAGGTCAGTTGGCTCTAGCCCAGACATACTTTTCTTCAGTCCTCTAAAATATTATTTACTTGGGAAGTTCTTGTTAAAAGTGACGTATTATATTAAAATGTAATGAGTGCACAGGAGACATTTCTTGTAAATGTTATTAACAGGCCGAATGTACATTACTTTACTCACAATATCTGAAAAACTTTATAGTAAAATGTTATTCTCCATTTTCGTGAAGTTAATTTCAAATTAACAAGGATAAATATCCTGTATTGAGCACACCATCTATTATAACCTCGATAACCTTAATACACCTCAATTTTCCAAAAAAAGACTTGCATTTATAAATCAAACAAAAAGATGAACAAAGTATTTAATTTGTTCCAATTTATTTAAGTTTTCTTTTATAACTGTTTCTAAACGTTAAAAAGATATTACAAAATATTGTAATATTATTCACGAAAATTAGTCAAAGAACTTCTATATCATCTCAAAGCAATTTATCATTACTTCAGCCCCTCTAAAACGGGGCCTCTCACAATGAACGCAGCTGTGATCCAATGTCAGTTTCGTGAGCGGCCTCATTAAAGCCGGAGCCTCCGTTAATCCCATCCACTGCGATGCAGATGCAATCAATTTCTTTGGAAGAGAGGAGACTACAATTCTTCATATAAAGAGAAAATGTATCACAAAGAATATATTTTAATTTTTACTAAATCAGAATATTTTTTAAGTTGATACGCAAAATAATTATTGTAGCAAACAATATTTGGTATAAAGAAGAGTACATGCTCTAGTTTCTAGATTTAGCTCTAAGATTATGACCCATATTGCTTACGCAATATTTTTTATCTAATTTTAACATCGTCGAAGCTATTTCGCTGGATAGGCAAATCTCTTAGAACGATAGAGATTTAAATGCGAAAAAATAGGTAAAGGTACTCTGCAATGTATCCATCTATCCAAGTATTTATCTATCCATCAAAGCAATTAATCATAAACAAAGAATAATATCAAGCAACTATCAATAGTATCAAGATTAAATATTAAAAACTGTTAAGAAAAAAATAATAACCGAAATGCGTATTATTAATCATTGGTTTACAAAAAATTACAGGCTCATAAACGTTGAGAAAAGTCAGCGGGCCTCATGCAATTTCTTATCATTATTAAAATCTCTTGTAATATATCAACAGAACACCAACTAATTTAAAAGCAATAATATGCATCTACGTACTTCCATGTCCAGTTTGAATCAAAATAACATTCATTGTCCAAATCTCATATTTGTATAAAATATCAATCTAAGGTAATGAAATATATAAACATTCACTGGGCTATCCGACGATTGTTTTCCATTTGCAGCGCGCGCTCCAGGTTTGTCTCATAGGCAGTGTGGCCTAACCATGGAGGACGTTATGCAACAGGCATAAAAATACGAATCTGAAAAATTAAATATAAAAATTGGACTTCTTTTTAAAGAGCAATAGAGAATCATTGCTTCAAATCTTATCTCGGTCAAAACATCAATCTAGGCTGTTAACATTACAAAACTAAAAGTTTTCCTAGCCGACGTTTTCCGATAGTTTCGTTCAAGTGGTGGGGACGAGGTGGGCTCGAGGCCACTGGCTCGGCGCAGCACGCTACATGTTACGGAACTGGCATCACTATTGAAAATCTTTACAAATGTGCATAAGATATAAAAAAAAAATTAAAAAAATAATTTGCCTCCAAAATCTCAACATTGTCAGGAACACCACCCCGGTTCACTCACTACATCTACCAAGAAACGAGTCTCCCCTATGAAGGTTTTCTCCACTTGCAGCGAGAGCACGGGACTGTCACCCGAGCGGGGCGGGGCGGGGGCGGGGGGCGCGGCCGCCTGTAATCTCCGAGAGCGGCGAAGGCGCGGCCTGGCGGCACGCGAGCGCGCTCCGCGATCCCAGCCCGGCTCAGCCGCGCCATTAGCTTCTCTCCCCAGGCGCCGAGCGGCGCTCCTTGGAATATTAAGAGGCCTCCGCCCCCCGGGCGCGGCTGCCGGGGTGACTGGGCCCGTGGCGGCTCCGGCATTGATTTGGCGAACACGTCGCTTCGTTTGTGTCTCATTGGGATGGAGGCAGATACAAATAGACTAATTGTAGTTATGCAAAAAACAGGAAATACCTGTGAATTTATGATAGACATATTCATAAAATGTTATTAAATTCACAAAATAGTGTCATTCTTTCCTTTCAATAGCACTTAAATGTAAAAAAAGAAAATTTGTCAGAATGGAATAAAATATGATTTTACTTGACTCTAAACTGAGAAAGACGGAATAAATGTTCCATTCAAAATTTATACTATTATTATTATTGTTATTTTATAATTGTTTATTTTATAATTGTTTATTTAATAATGAATAATATATATTATTTATTTTATACTAAAATAATAGTATAAAACTACTTTTTTTTAGTAATTATTATGCCATTAAAATATAATACGATCTGTGTTTATCATAAAAATAATTGCTGGAGGTGCACACTTTCGAATCGATGAACAATAATTATGAGTGTCTGACATGATGTTCATGACTAGTGAAACTTTGCCATCGCGATTTCACATCACGGTTTTTCGGTATGGTGTTTCTTCACATGTTCACAATGTCCAAGATTTCTAAGAATTTGTAGAGATTTGTTTAAATGTTCAAAAGTTGTAAGAAGAAATTCTCAATAACAAATAAGTGATAAGATACGTTTTGAATATTCTACTTGTTACTTAAAACTACGTGTTTCTTAGTTCTACAGTAGATAAAAAAATCTCTGAATTTTAAAATCACTTTTCTCTTCATAGCCCGAACGAACAACAGGCAAGTCAGTGATAATCATATGTAGCACGTTAGTAGTAAAATGTGGCAGTATATCAAATTGCAGCACTCTAAAAGTTGAAACACATTACATTATCCCCTGTATTGAGAGCTTTTAACGATTACGTTACTACGCCCTGAATACTTTATCATTAGTATTGCCAGGAAAATGTTGAAGGAACTGAACCATCAGCTTTAAAGACTCCATTAAATGGCACTTGCAATCTCTGAGGCAACATCGCTCATCTTTCCTGTAGCTTGCTTCCTACGAACTTTAGAAATTCTCTTTCCCCCCACCTAATTCAGTCACTCCTGAGGTTCCCAAGTGGATTTTTGTAATAAGTTGTTGTTCGCGGTAATCACTCTTGAATTAACATCTTGAAACAAAATATAAGGCAACCCTTACCTCATACTCTGTATATGTTGTATATGACTGTACTCATTGTAACTGAATGTACATACGTCATGTCGTAATGCCGTTTGTAAAATGTGTCGAAGAATTTAAATTAAATAAACTTAGTTATTTTCCATGTGAGAAGCGGTGAGAACCGGAAGTGTGTGCAGCGATAGCACCATAGCGAGGCATGACGTCCCCCAAGAGGACAAAATGGCGGCAGCGGGTCCCGACGCGGACTTGCGAGCTGGCGGGGCGCGAGTTCGAGGCAACTCGAGGGCGACCCGTCCGGCAACCTACACGACCGCTTCGGCGAAGAGCTCCGGGCGCACGGGCCGCGGCTCCACCAGCAAACGGAAGTGACTCTCGTGCAAAGTGAGCGCTCCCGGTGAGCCGCAAGGACCCGACAGAAGTGAACTGAAAGGAGTATCCACGCCGAAGTAGTCACTTTCATGTATAAAGACGATGGTCAACATGTAGTCCCTCCTACAAATGTATAATACAATATATATTCATATAAGAAAAGGAATAAGCTAAAATGTACAACTTACAAATAGTCTATATACAAATAGAATCGTTTATGTTATTTAGGTGTGTGTAGTTAGGCAATAATAGCACTTTTGCGTTGGCGCATCTCAGTTGGAGAAACGTAACTAGTCAGGCCTAAAAACTTAGACGTGTTGGTGTGCATTTCCCTCCATTTCCGACCTTGCTTTAGGGCGTGATCTATCTTGCCCTGCAATGACGGTATAATGTAAAGTAATGTAAAGACGACATAGCAACAATGAACTTGCCCGACATCACAAAGATAAGGGAGATTGGCAGAAAACGGGGGTAACTTCTAAAACTAACAATTATGCATCGTGGTTAACGGCACCGTTTGTTTCCAAAAAGTAGACGCGTCAATTAATTTATTGTTATCAACTGTTGGGCTGTATTGCCTCCGTCAGACGATTTCAATAATTTTTGAATGATTAACATTAATTTTCCATTAAATATTTTAGATGGAGGAAAATATTTGATCTCCAAATAAGTACTATTTAATTTCTGAATCAAAACTTGCATACTTTTGTGTTTATTTCTTTTGTTCACAATTATTCGGTGAAAGGATCTTCATGTTGAAAGAAGGTTTCGTCGCAGGAGTGAATAGAAACGTGACCATCCGAGAGATGCCGCTTCCTAGACATGGTTGCCAATGTCGCCCTTCATAATGCATTTCACCCATGCTTAGGACGCGGCGCGTCTCGCGCAGTCACGTTTCTGTGGATTTTCGTGCGTTTGCAAGACCTTTCACTGTAAGAAACCGGAAATCATTGTCGCAACTAAATTAGCCAATGGCGATTGTAAATTAAATGTTTGGTTAGAGGTCACTTCTTTTATTTTGAGTTATTCTGTGAGAAGATAAAAGGAAATAGTTCGCGATGCATGTTTGGAATGATTACGAAATTGAATTGTGCATAACTGGCAACTTCTTTCCATTCGTCTAGGAACGCGGCGACATCGTGAGGCGCCAAACGAGAATAATCCGCAGCGAACCGGAGCTCGCACTGATTTAAACACCACGCGTAGCTAAAGGAAATGTTTTGAAAACAGTTCAAAGTGATTTCAAAATTAAATTGAGGGTACATGTTTTAGGCAACTGCTTTCCATTTATATGCGGCTATTAAGCCACGTAATGTTTCACATTACATCCAAAAGAACTCAGAATTTGGAAATAATCCTCTTAATATGTTTGGTTTTTTAATAAAAAATGCGTTTATGTTGTCTATTTATTCGCAGTCGTTAGGCAACTGTCTAGTACGAGGAACCAGATGGAAAGGTGACGAGAGACCTTCCTGGTGCTAGTGCCGCTCAGAGACTAAAGAAAAGTACTCGGAATACGTTTTCCAATAGTTATTTCAAAATTAAAGTTCGCTTTTTTTAGGGAGGAAATCCCTTTTATTAATGATCAGTGCTCGAAAACCATTACCTGCAAAACCATTCAAAATTCGGAAATAATTTTGCTTCCCAGGCAGAGCGAACAGTGCGGGATGACCGGTGAGGAGCGCAGGGCGGGGGGTGGGAGGAGGGGGGCAGATG